>BQNB010025497.1:0-59578 GCA_026074375.1 Tanacetum coccineum | reverse complement strand
CTGAACCCGGTCTAACAGCCCATAAAAAGAACTATTTACTTTTGGCTAGACCCCATGCCATCTCGACTAGTACTTTTGCATCTAATGTGGCGACTGTTCTAAAGCTTATGTAGATAACATATTGTGAAGCTTGTTTATCGAGCCAGGGTATACAATTGGTGTTCTCTTTGAGGTAATTACTAGGTAGGTTTGGTGTTATTTTGTGCAAAGGTCCGACTGCAAAGACCGGAACATGATAGTCCTCTCTGATTTGTGTTAACGGTTCAAGTTCGAGAGAATCGAGGGTGTTTCAGATAACGGCTGAGGGACGTGCCTGTTGCTCAAAAATTGCAACAAATTTCCTCAACTCTTCTATAGAGGGCAGGTCTTTGTACTTGAGAGGATAAAGATTTGACACCATCTCCTGCATCACAAAATCTGTATAACAAGTATGAGTTACCATTAGCTGATTTCATCCTGTCTGCAGGTATAAGTTTTGGACCATTTATTTATGTGGTCTGCAGTAAAGTTTGTGGACCAGTTTATTATGTGTCTATATGCGAACGGTTACGGGGAATAGATTTAATTCATGTTTTATACACTAGCTGCAAATACACTAGCTGCATCATAAAACAGTGTAGATCAATCATAAAACTCTTTAATTATCAATATTAAAACTTAAGAAGTTATGTTTATTTATTGTGAAGTAGGACACTAAGTGTGTTCTGGTCATGCCATTTAAGACCTGTTTTGCCTCGTACAAAAGAGTCCTTTCTGTTAATTGGATATTAATCTTAAATGTGTAAGTTTCTTACAAATTCTATGGTGGTAGCATCTTATGACAGTGCACCTTCAGTCTGTGGAAGAGCGTCCGCCATTGAAGACTGCTGGTTCTTTCTTAACAAGCTAATCTGCGCGTTAAATCCTAGACATCACCTACAAAGGCCACTGTTGAATTGCAGAGGTTTCATTTCCTAAGGGGAATGAATGATGTAGTAAGATTGCTGTTCTGTAAAGAGGGTGAGTATTGATTAGTGGAAGATTGTAACTAAGAAGTTATATACTTAAGCTAAACAATTATATGGAATAGGAGATATTTCGTGTAAGTACAGGTCAGCATTATCTGATAGGTTTTATCAAATATGATTACTGAATTTGAGGGGACCTGCATGGAGGTGAGTCCTTCGTTCTACCAAGGTCCTCCCCAATACATTCTTCTTGTGCTAATTCTCACAACCAGAAATAAAGGTAAACAACAAATAAAAATCGGGTTCTAATATTGCGTAAGAAAGTAAACAAAATGTTTCGCCCTCTTTAAGTAACGATCTGTAATATAGAAATATATTGACAGTTTATTAATTAATTCATTATTTGCATAATACAATACTAATTATAACCTTCATCTCACCATCTACCCTAATCTATAGAAAAACTTCTATCATCACACAGTCTAATTACAGTATCCAGGTAATTTATCCTTATGATACATCTTCGAAAATGGGGACAAAAGAGAGTTGAAAGAATTTCCCTGAGATCAAAACTTATGGCGATAACCACAACCAGCTTCCAACTATCGCCACGTGAGTGGCCATCATATGAACATTTAATGCAAGCTCTCCGTAAGGTATTACTACCATCTTACCTTTTTAAGTTACTTCTCCTAAATTTGCATTGGACATATACGATTTGTGTTAACGAGTTCAGGTTCAAAGAGAATCGAGGGTATTTCAGATAACGGCTGAGGGACGTGCCTATTGCTTAAAAATTGCAACAAATTACCTAAACTCTTCTATAGGCATTTTAGAAAAGGGCAGGTCTTTGTACCTGAGAGGATAAAGATTTGGTACCATCTCCTGCATCACAAAATCTGTATGTAAGTTTCTTACCAAATTCTTTGTGGTGCACTTTTGACAGTGCGACCCATGGTGAAGCGTCCGCCATTGAAGCTGCTGGTCTTCTTAACAAGCTTATTCTGCGGCTTTAATCCTGACTCACCTACAAAGGCCGACTGTTGAATTGCAGAGGTTTCCATTTCTAAGGGGATTGAATGAATGTTGTAGAGTTGCTGATCTGTAAGAGGGTGAGTATTGATTGTGGAAGATTGGACTGTTATATATTAAGCTAAACAATTATGATGGATTGGGATATCGTGTACAGGTCTGCATTATCTGATTGGTTTATCAAAGATGTTTACTGATTTTGAGGGGACTGATGGAGGTCCTTCTTCTACCATGTGTCTCCCAGATTTCTTCTTGTGCTAATTCTCAGCAACCAGAATAAGGTAAATTAATAAAATAAAAATCGTTCTATAATTGTAAGAATTAAACAAAATGTTTCGCTTTTAGTACGTTCTGTAATATGAAATAATGACAGTTTTATTATTTCTATTTGCATATACAATCTTATTATCTCATCACCATCTCCTAAGAAACTTTCATCACCCACAATTACGAGTATCCAGGTTATTTCCTATGTACATCTTAGAAAATGGGGACAAAAGAGTGTTTGTTGTCTGGATCTAAAACTGATGGCGATACAAACCAGCTTCCAACTATCGCCATTGTGGCATCATATGATACATTTAGTGCAGCTCCAGTAGGTTACCCATCTTACCCTTTTTAGTTACTTCCTAAATGATGGACATATACTGATTTGTGTTAACGGTTCAGGTTCGAGAGAATCGAGGGTGTTTCAGATAACGGCTGAGGGACGTGCCTGTTGCTTAAAAATTGCAACAAATTACCTCAACTCTTCTATAGGCGTTTTAGAAAAGGGCAGGTCTTTGTACCTGAGAGGATAAAGATTTGGTACCATCTCCTGCATCACAAAATCTGTATAACAAGTGTGAGTTACCATTAGCTGATTTCATCATGTCTACAGGTATAAGTTTTGGGCCATTTGTTTTTGTGTCTATAAGCTAACATTACAGGACTTAGATTTTATCAATTCATGTTAGACATTAACGGTTTTACTTAGGAATATCTCAATACGTTCAGATCACTTATTTATCACCTTTGAATCTTACTATAATTGAAAACAAATACATATATCAATTATAGTTTCTATAATCATGTACACATGTGTCTTTTTGAGTTGGATTTTAGTCTGTACGAGATGCTCTTGTACATAAGGCCATCTATATTTTGAGTTTTCTTTTCAAACTGTGTTTTTGTTAAATAAAAATAATACTTTATGGCTTAGTTTTAAGTTGTGTTAGAAGGTCAGCCATTGTGATTTAGTGATATGTTTTTAGGCTATTTCTTTTTTGTTTTTGTTTTTATTGTGTTGTGTAGGTCCAAGTCCAACTCTTCCACAACTAATTATATACTGTACATCTTTGAACACATTGTCCCAATTAGTTAATTAAGAAATCAAAAGCGAAACATATGTATGTTTCACAGCAACATCGTTTCATTTAATGTCGTGGTGCAAGCTGGTCTTGGATCCTCATAGAGAAACATTGAAGAAGATAATATATTTTGAGTTAGAACATGTATTGGGACTTTAGGCCAGCTACTGAGGATTTAGTATACTGTTCGTTATTTCTAGTCTAAACATTTGTATATATTTAGGAGTGGTTGATGAGGTGGATTAAAGCATTTATATCGTGGATTAAGTGGTTGAAGCCATTACTGTTGTTGATATCAAAAGAGGGTCGCCACAGGTTCGTTTGTATAAGGAAATTGTAGAAAACGATTGGAACATCTTTGCTTTGATCTCATGAGCATGATTGTAAAGCTGTAGCTGGAACTTAGATTTATACATTATGCTCCAGTAAATTTACATCGTTGTGATGCACTTGATATACACATAGTGATGCACTACTTAAAAGCATTGTTTCGGCATTCTTTTTTTAATTCGCAATTGGTAGTGTATAGATATCAAAGCATTACTTACAAGACACGTTTTCGGTTCTAAAATGTATAACATTTATTACCAAACATCAATACAATAATATTTCATTGTTTCTAAAATATACCTAGTATCTTTTTGTTCATTTTATATCATTTAATGTATTGTGTTATTTTGTTTAGTGTATTGTGATGAAGTAGAATATACATTGTGATGCAGTAGATTATACACTGTGATGCAGTAGAATAACATAGTGATGCAATAGAGTGTTATTGTGATGCAGCAATATGATAACATTGAGAAGTAGCAGTATGTATAAAATTGTGATGCAGTAAATTAACATTTTGATGCCAGTATAGTAACATTGTGATTTAGCAGTATGATATCATTGTGAGGCAGTAGTATGATAAAATTATGCTGCAGTAGAACAATATTGTTATGAAGTAGAACAATATTCTGATACACTATGATGCACTAGCTATATAATACATTGTGATGCAGTATATTATAACATTATGATGCAGTAGATATATGCATTATGATGTTGTAGATTTATAACATTGAATTATAGTAGAAATATACATTTTTGTAAGTGTAGATATTAAAAGATTACTTGTAAGACAAGTTTTCGGTTTTAAAACGTATAATATTTATTACAAAACATCAATCAAATAGTATATATCATTGTTCATTGAATATCTTTAATATTTTTCTGGTCATATTTAATGTATCATAGTTACTGCATCAATGGTGTTATTGTTTAGTGCATCGTGATGCTATAAAATAACATTGTGATGCAGTAGATGTATACTTTGTGATGCAGTAGATGTATACTTTGTGATGCAGTAAATTTATACATTGCAATGCACTAGATTTATACATTGTGATGCAGTATATCTATAGATTATGATGTAGATCTATAGATTATGATGCAATATATTGTAACATTATGATGCAGTAGATCTATAACATTGAACTAAAAATATTCTAAAAGAGCATTCGAGTACTAGCCCTGTGATCTATCAGTGTTACTATATTCTAATCTAACCCTGTGATCTATCATGATTTGTTCGTCCCTTTTACGTTAATTTGCAAATTAGTTTATTTAGTGTATCAAATAGTAAAGCTCATGCGTAATAAAAGATTGTATACTAGATAAATAGTATTTATTAGTTACCTGCAAATCCTGCTTCATTGTTTATCACTCAATGAGATAATTTAATCTATCTAAGTGTTCACAATTTGTGCACTTCAACAAGCAGAGAAACGTTTGTCCATGGTGGACCAGTTACCTAATAGTTTCCTTTTAAGCGCATCACAATGTCAAACCCAGTGCATCATAATGTTTGCATGAAGTGGCTTATATTTGATGACTAGATATAAAAGTTTGATGCACTAGATATAAGTCAATTATGCACTAGTTCTAAGGTTTTCATTCTTTGAAAACATGCTTCTGTTTGATGTATGTTACAAGCTGACGCGGTTGAATTATTCTTGTAATACACTAGTAACAATAATGCTCTGTTTTTTCATGTTGGATCTGTAATGTGTAATAAGAGAGATTTCAAAAGATGTATATGTGATATAGTGTGCATCGATAACTTGATAACTACAAGTAGTTAAAAGATATGTTTGAGATGGGAAAAGATGGATCCCAACATACCTATGTGACGAGCATATGGCACGCCTGATGCCTTATAATTATTGGTGCATCAGATTTGAGCTTGCAGAGTGAAGTAAAATTTACACTGTGATGTAGTAAAATTTACAATCTGATGCAGTAAAGTATACAATTTAATGTAGTAAAATTTACACTGTGATGCAATAAAATATACAATTTAATGCAGTAAAATATACAATTTTAATGCAGTAAAATTTACAATGTGATGTAGTAAAATATACAATTTAATGTAGTAAAATTTACAATGTGATGCAGTAAAATATACAATTTAATGCAGTAAAATTTACATTGTGATGAAGTAAAATATACAATTTAATGCAGTAAATTTTACACTGTGATGCAGTAAAATTTACATAGTGATGCAGTAAAATATACAATTTAATGCAGTAAAATTTACAATGTGACGCAATAAAATATACAACTTAATGCAGTAAATTTTACACCGATGCAGTAAAATTTAAATAGTGATGCACTAATATATACAATTTAATATAATAAAATTTACAATGTGATGCATTAAAATATACAATTTAATGCAGTAAAGTTTACACTGTGATGCAGTAAAATTTACATAATGATGCAGTAAAATATACAATTTAATGCAGTAAAATTTACAATGTGATATAGTAAAATATCAAAGTTAATGCAGTAAATTTACACTGTGATACAGTAAAATATACAATTTCATGCAGTAAAATTTACACTGTGATGCATTAAAATACATACAATTTAATGCAGTAAAATTTAGACTGTGATGCATTAAAATATACAATTTAGTGCATTAAAATTTACAGTGTGATGCATTAGAACTTATAATATGATGCAGTATCTAGTATCAAAATTAGATAATAAATTTTTATTTAAATATTTTTTAAAGGTAAAATGTATTAAATAAAATGAAAGTTATTTACAAGAAAAAAGAAAAAGAAATTTGTAGTATGATTTGTACTATTGCATCATGGTGGTATATAGTTACCTTTGTAAATTGAGATTTTATGTTCATAATTGGCAGAATCTTTGAATTGTTATCTTAAAGTGAACATGTTCTCAATGTACTAGTTGGTTACCCGCGCATAGCGGCGGCAATAAAAAATTTACTAACTCAACTTTTTACGTAATTTCTTACCAACTTAGTAATTTCGTTTCACAAATGTATGTGTTCGTTGGGTTTCCCGTAACTTTCCCGCAACACCATATTAACATCATCATTCTCGCATGTAAAAAGACAACACTCTCTCCGAAAGTATATAGTTTTAACGTATCAAGTTTATATTTAATTAAGATTAAAGTTGTAAAAAAATATAAATCAACATAAAATAAACCCATTAAAATGTAAATTTTTTTTTTTATAAAAATATATCAAAATGGATGTTGAATTAAAGAGCATAAAATTTTAAAAAATATAGTGAAATTAGATCAAATAAAAATTAAATAGATAAAAAGATATTTCAATTTGAAAATAAAGGTGATTTTTTAATCAAAAGGTGACACATGTCACTTTATGATGTGATTTCTTAAAATGAGATGGATGGTCAAGATTGCACCTACTTATCTTAATTTTTAAATGCTTTATATAATAGTATAGATATTTTATTGCATTACTATATAAATTTTACTGCATCACATTATTAAATTATATATTTTACTGCATCAAATTGTATATTTTACTGCATTAAATTGTATATCTTACTACATCACATTGTAAATTTAACTGCATTAAAATTGTATACTTTACTGCATTATAGTGTAAATTTTACTGCATTAAATTGTATATTTTACTGCATCACTATGTAAATTTTACTGCATCACAGTATAAAATTTACTGCATTAAATTGTATATTTTACTGCATCGCAGTGTAAATTTTACTGCATTAAATTATATATTTTTCTGTATCATATTATAAATTTTACTATATTAAATTGTATATTTTACTGCATCACAGTGTAAAATCCACTGCATTAAATTGTATATTTTACTTCATCACAATATAAATTTTACTGCATTAAATTATATATTTTACTGCATCACATTATAAATTTTAATGCATCACAGTCTAAATTTTACTGCATTAAATTATCTATTTTAGTAGCATCACATTATAAATTTTACTACATTAGATTGTATATTTTACTGCATCAAATTGTAAATTTTACTGCATTAAATTATATATTTTACTGCATCATAGTCTATATTTTACTGCGTTCAATTGTATATTTTACTACAGTGTACATTTTACTGTATTAAATTGTATATTTTATTGTATCACATTGTAAATTTTATTGCAATAAATTATATATTTTATTGCATAATATTATAAATTTTACTGCATCATTGGGTAAAATATACTGCATTAAATTATGTATTTTACTGCATCTCAGTATAAATTTTACTGCATTAAAAATTTATTTTACGGCATCACATTGTAAAGTTTACTACATTAAATTGTATATTTTACTATATCATATTGTAAATTTTACTGCATTAAATTGTATATTTTAATGCATCACGGTGTAAATTTTATAGCATTACTTTATATATTTTACTAGCATCACATTGTAAATTTTATTGCATTACATTGTATATTTTACTGCATTAAATTGTATATTTTACTGCATCACAGTCTACATTTTACTGCAATAAATTATATATTTTACTATATCACATTGTAAATTTTATTACATTAAATTGTATATTTTACTGCATCATATTGTAAATTTTACTGCATCACAGTGTAAAATTTACTGCATTAAATTGTGTATTTACTGCATCACAGTGTAAAATTCACTGCATTAAATTATATATTTGACTTCATAAATTTTTATCGCATTAAATTGTATATTTTACTGCATCATATTTTAAATTAGACTACATTAAATTGTATATTTTACTACATCAAATTGTAAATTTTACTGTATTAAAATTGTATATTTTACAACATCATAGTGTAAATTTTACTGCATTAAATTATATATTTTACTGCATAACAATGTAAATTTTACTACATTAATTCATATATTTTATTGCATCACAATGTAAATTTACTACATTACAGTGTAAACTTTACTGCATCAAATTGTAGATTTTACTGCGTTTAATTATATATTTTACTGCATCACAATATAAATTTTACTGCATTAAATTGTATATTTTACTGCATCACATTATAAATTTTGCTGCATAAAATTATATATTTTACTGCATCACAATGTAAATTTTACGGCATTAAATTATATATTTTACTGTATCAAATTGTGAATTTTACTGCATTAAATTGTATATTTTACTGCATCACAGTGTAAATTTTACCTCATTAAATTGTATATTTTACTGCATCACTATGTAAATTTTACTGCATCACAGTGTAAAATTTGCTGTATTAAATTGTATATTTTAGTGCATCACAGTGTAATTTTTACTACATTAAATTGTATCTTTTACTGCACCATATTGTAAATTTTACTGCATTAAATTGTATATTTTACTGCATCGCTATGTTAATTTTACTGCATCACATTAGAATGAATAATCTATTGCATCATAATGTATAAATTTGTTATATCACAATGTATAAATCTAATACATCAAATGTTATTAACTGCATCACAATGTATAAATCTAATGCATCACTATGCAAAAATCTACTGCATCACATTGTTATTTTACTGCATCATGATGCACTAAGCAATAACACCATGATGTGATAACTATGATAATTAAAGGTGAATAGAAAAGACAATGAGGATACGTCATGATAATGAGATTCTATTGAATTGATTTTAGTAATAAATGTTATATGTTTTATAACTGAAAACATGTATTATATAAGTAATGAGTTAATATCTACAAAGTACTTATTAAAAAAATTTAACAAAATAAACGAATACATAAATCATTTTGCTTTATGAGTAGATCCTCTCATCCCATCTTTCTATGACTCCAATGGTTGCTTGCTTTTCTTCGGTGAGCGTGAGATGAAAACTCGTCCATTTACCAAATAGGTGTTTTCACTTTTCAACCAACCGATCATTATCACCTAAAGAAAAAAACTAAAAAGGAAAGAATATAATACTACATAAAGTGAAATAAAAATTTATACTTCGATGCACCAAATATTTACACTGTGATGCATCGCATTTAACTATAATGCAGTAAGAACAACTTTGATGCACCAAATATTTAAACTGTGATGCACCCGATATTTATAATGTCAAACACATGAAATATACACTATGATGCATAAATATTAATAGTAATAAGTCGACATGCACTTGATAAGATGATTGTGATGTAGTGAACTTAAAGTGTCAATGCAGCATAAGTCAGTACGCACTTTATAAAATTATTATGATGCAATAATAAAATCAATAAATTTTGTACTAGTGCATCATAATCTTATATCTATTGCATCACACATAAAATCACTATAGTATTTTTGAAAACACAAAATCAATAACCTTTGTACTAGTGCATCATAATCTTATATCTAATGCATCACACCTATAAAATCATTGTTGTGATATACAAACTCAAAATCACAAACATTTGTACTACTGCATCATGGTGGTATATATAGTGCATCACTCCTATAAAGTACATCACACCTATACAATCATTGTTTTGATTTATAAACTCAAAATGAAAACTTATGTATTTGTGCATCATATTCTTTTATCTAGTGAATCACACCTCTAGTGAATCATATACTCATATCTAGTGCATCACACTCTTAAATCTAGTTATCAAACTAAACCATGTTCCTTTTTATATTGTGATGCATTGGATAAAAAACTATAATGCAATACAATCAAACAATGTGATGCACTGGATATGACATTGTAATGCACTAAAAGAAAACAAAAGAGATGCACTAGAAATGAAATTGTGATGCACTAAATTGTTAACTGTGATCCACTAGAAACACTAGTGCATCACTGTTAGCGAATAAGAACTATGTTATCGAATAAAGTATTCATTTAGAGCTCATAATATTTGTAGTCGGATTTCTTGTAAATTACTACATTATTAGCGGATTTTGACAATTTAGGTAACCAAATAATACTTGAGCATAGATATAGATCAAGACTTTAAATAGAAATATATAAGAGAAAACAACTATATCAAGCATAACAACCCATACAAAATTACAACCATAATCCCTGACTAAATATGTACTATTTGACCAATATATGCACTAATTAACCAATATATTTTGAAGAAAAAGTGAAAAAGTAATGTCAGATGTATTTAACTTTATCTAACATGTGTATCCTTTAATAAACCGAAGGCTGAAATATTGTAGTATACTTTTATCTCCCTTCATGTACCACTAATTTCTTCACTTCATTTGCATAATTGCCCCCAACAAACTGTGAAGTAGAATGTGTTGAAGAACCTCATATAAAGAAATAAGTTGATAGCTTTGGATCCATTTTACTTGAGCTTAAGAAAGAGTTCATAGCTTTGGAGCTGAGCCATTTTGTTGAGCTTCTTCATGGCCGAAATTCAAAACATTGTATTGAAATCAACAGTTTGGCCAAATGTACAATCTGAAATCAACATTTAGTAATACGTTTGTGGCTAGACATATGATACCATAAGTGCATCTAAGAGTCCAGAATGCTAAAGATTCTCATTCTTCTAAAAAAGGTCATGTCTTAACTTTCCTGCAAAACAAAATTATGTCTTAACCAAAATACCCCATAATTAAATAAGTGACGGCTAATCAATCTTGAACCTAATATCCAACTGCTCGCAGTAAGGTTTAAAAGATACATTTTTAAAGAAAACGTCAAGAAGATTTCAAATAAGTTTACGAATAGGGGCGTTTGGCTATGCTTAATCTCATTAGTTTATGAATTTTTCACAAAGGCCTTTTGAGGAAGCATATGCATAGTAGCTTATTCCTCTTTCAAAATATCGAGAAGCTTTCAAATAAGCTTTCTGAAAAACCTTGAAAGTAACAGGTATCAAGCTCCTCAAGTAAGCTTGCCCAAACACCCCCTAAGCATCATGACACTTAATCGACATGTAAGCAAGAAAAGACCTCGTTGATATTACCTTAGCTAAGTCAGAAACAAAGAAGCTTGGTTGCGTCAATAAAATTTTGAATTCTTCTTTAAGAAACCCTTTGAACCATGTTTCTTGTTGTAAGCAAACTTTTACCTATCAAGTACCAAGGAATATAGCTAAGTTGCCTTAAGAAAACATTCTTGTAGGGTATATTAGAAAGAAGAAAATGCCAATAGTCCTATGCATAAATCCTCGATCAAACCACATTCGTTTCATTATTAGAACATAATATTATAAAGATGAGCGATTAAGATGATGATAAAGAAAAGTTAGGGAAGAAAAAAGAAAGAGAAAACAAAGTGTAGAAATGGATTACTTTTGGCATGAATTCGGCTAACTATGAGAAGACTTGGTTCTTTTTGTTGTTAATGCAGTATCTATGTATCAAAATATAGGATGATGAACAATGAGAAGTAACTGTACACATTTAACACAAGAAGATCATAGCCACCTTCATTAGAAGAAGAATGTAACATGAAATGGTATATGAGTAATAGACACTTACGAGTTGCTGCTGTAATGGACTTCTAAGTTTCTCCAATTTCAAGTAAAACTTGAGCCTTCTGCTCATGTAAAGCTGCTCTCTCGAGCATCAAAGTTATAGCAGCTTCCCATTTTCCAAGTTCTTCATGGTATTTTCCAACCTACAATATTAAATATGAACAACTTAAGATTAAAAAACATGAAATAATAGAAAATGAAGAAGAAAAAACATATGATAAACAGGCCGTCAACAGCATCATCACAGCAGTAACCAGGTTTGTGCTGTTAATGTTCTCAGGGTGACCATGCATCAGTACCCATGCTCCAGCACAGAGATATTTCTGGTGTTGAGGAAAACTAGTATTAATATAAGTCATGACATAAGTAGGATTAGATGATGGCGTGAGGAGCTGGGTACACTGATTGATAACAGTAGCTTCTGCCTGTAAGTGAACATCATATACTCTCATTACCGATCAAAAAGAAAAAATTACAATGTGGTAAGCATTTCAAACTCAGTAAACCTTCCATTACAGCACATGTAATAGCCATATTAGGTACTTTGTGTCTGTTTGCATAGCCATAACATGGTAAGCAAGACTAACATGTGGTAAGCAAGACTAACACTTGTATTGACCCCAAAAGCATCTGCAAGAACCTTTTTACGTTCCAATTTTGAGCATTCATCGTCACATACGAGTTTCCTCTGTCCAAGCGGGGTCCTCTTACCATTTGCTTCATCTGGTTGAAGTGGCGCAGGCAATTTCTAAATGGAAAAAGCTTCAAGAGCAGTATCCGCATTGTAACCACTAGTATTGTTGTTGCCTCAGGTATCACAAGTAACAGTTGCGGTTATTCGACCACAAGAGCATGTTATTGTGACAGGAAACTCGCCACAATTACAATAATAATTACAAAATTTTAACTGTAATAAGAGGGTACCAGAAAAGAAATAATGCAAATCACGTGGAAAAAGGTTGTAAAATTTTCAGTATGAGAAAACCATAAAATATTATATCCTTCTCTTCTACAAGGTATCGAGGAAATGAACCGGGTACCAAAACCAAAAAATAAACAATGAGAAAATGTGAATTACTATTGGAAGGTCAACTATAAAAGTGAGAGACTTTAATTGTGTAATGAAAATCCTGTGAGAGAGGTATAATCTTGACAAGTTCCTAATTTCGAAGATAATGCATGAAGAATTTAGTACTATTAAAATCCAAAGATTTCAAATGAATTTGAGAGCTGCATCTATAACTCTCTAAAACCAGAATTTTATAGAACATTAAGACAAAATGCATCTTGGCAAATAGACTCACGGATTTCGATGTTGTGCCAAGGGCTATTGTGTCTTAGCTAGTCAGCTCAACTGCATCACCTCGATGTCTACTTCCAATTTGCGGATGGTGGAATGCCTTAGAATTCAAAAGAGTTCCGTTTAAACTGCCCAGGTCAACTAGCTCCCATTTCAATTTTTGTATTCATATGTGAATATAATTTGTTGTTTAACCAAATACCATCAGAAACAAGTCAAATAATTTAAAATAAGATATTAAGATACCAGCACAGCGTTAAAATCTTACATTAAGGTTCAAGTTTATCACGGGGTGTTTTCCTGATACTTCTGAATCTACCACCAATAAATCACTAGGTAGAACTCTACCAAGAGTCAATCGGAGCTTAGATTTGTTTGTTGACTGTATTGAGTAATGTGTGCCGCGTGAAGGACCAGAACTAACCTCCAAGTTAAGGATGCTTCCTGCACTTCTAACAGAGATATATGATGACATGTCTAGCCAATTCAACAAATAAAAATACAGAATAAAAATGCAGATCCACTAAATGATAATGGTGAATCACATGGAGGCGGGTGGCAAGTCCTTGAACAAGCGTGCATCCCACACTGCCTTGTCTTGCCACAAACTATATTACTTCTGTTACCTGGCAACAATTCACAGTCCCCACAAACACCAGGATGACACGTTTCTTTGCAGACATGGTTTCCACACCCAAGAGTTTTTCCACACTCGGAATTGCACGAAAAGAGACCATCTTTTACTACATTCACATGTCCTTTCACTGCCACATCACCACAAACAACAACCTCACCCATCTCTTTTTACAGAAACAAGATGCATTAATCTCAACATCACAAGAGTCACACGGACCAACATGACACGTCTTGTAACAACAATGGCGTTGACAATTCAGCGGCTTACCACAACAGTCCACAAGTAAGAAGTGACTTTTGACTCTGATCAGAGCATCTTATAGTTATTGTTTTCTTACCGCATGGACACATCTTTGATGGAGCAAAAGCCTTACAGGATGGACAAGAATGAGGTGTAAGATACGGATCCAATGGTGGATTCTGCCTTTTTCCACATAAACAAACACAACGGATATCTTTAAATGATGTAAGTTGGACCGACTAACACCTCGGGCATCGCCAATTAAACCCTTTATTTTTCTCAACAGACAAGTCTATAGAAGTAGGTGCTCTACCCATTTCTTGTCACTCAATTGTACCTTTCATGAGTTTCTCTTAAATTTCTTGTACAAGCTGTTGTAAATTTTCTTTTGAAACTCTATCATCTCTTTTTCTGTCATTAACATTTTGAGAGTTTGAGTTTGAAGATGGAGAAGTATTAGCATCTCGTGCAGTGGTTATGACGAAGGTATGAGTAGTAGCAGCAGTTGTTGGACCTCTCTGAATCCATGCTTGACGATGATTGGAATTAGGATACATTGGCCTTCTATCTCAAGCTTGGTAAGAGCTCATATCAACCACCTACATACAAATTATAAACATGTCATTATTACAGATTTAAAAATTCCTAAATATTATTTACACGAGCAACATGTTCTGAAATCAGTCATCAAGTTTACTCAGAGATTACATACATTGATATACTTCCGCATGCCACATAGCTTTATAGCCCAATAATAATACTAAAATTACCAACACACTCACTGTTATCATTTCTGTTATATGAATCTCATTCAGAATATCAAGATTAAAGTAAAAAAATTAGCACACTCCTCAGGTGACAGTTATGGAAAAGTTAACGCACATGTGCAAAATCTCCATTAGCTTATCACAGGGGGTCTTTGTTTTAGCTTATTCATAGGCTTATAAGCTTATTTTGTTCAGCTCATTTTTTATACGCCCACTTTTATGACTTGTTAGCTTATTAAGACATAAAACTGAAAAATATAATGATAAGTAGAAAATATTAAAGTAAAACGGGGTTATGAGAAATGAGTTGAAACATACACCCGAAGAGTTACGCCATCGCAGTCAAATAAATTACGAATGTATGTCCTATTTTTGCTGACCATTCAACCTAATTCACATACACATTTGATAAAACTTGCACATCCGGTTTGTCATCAATCACATGTCTGGATGTCTTCACAGATGAACAATTATAGTAAAAAGAATCCTCTCAAACAATTTGCCAAAGTAGCTAAACATACAAACACCTACTGCATCAATGTTATTAGCCAACCACATTAAGAAAATTATATGTCTAAAACGGTATTTTTAAATAAAGTTAGTAACAAGGAGTGAAATATAAGTAATTGTACTACTGTAGCTGGTTGCAGTTGGTATGAGACTGACTCATCAAAATCAATTTATCCCGTAAGTAAAAATAACTGATTACAGGCAGCCAACTTTATATAACCCACATCCAAACACCCCTTAAGCACATGAACGGTTAACTTAAGCCTAATTACAAAGGTGCAGACTTACACAAATTAACTATAATCATGGTATTAAGTTATTACTAAACCGCTACTAAGGACTTGTTGGGGAAAGTGACTCATATTCAAAATAGATGAGAACATGATGTCATAGTGAAGGACAAACACAAAACTATCGGCACAACTCGTGTCCAAGAAGAGAAACTATGCTCACTTGTATCTATTTGTGTTCTAATTGAGATGTTATACATGATTTAGAAAACTGGAACTACTAAAAATCAAATATAGTGTATTGCATAACTCTATTACATCATGTATTACTTGCAGAATGTATTACTACAGCAACTATGAGCCTAAAGGTTTACCTCAAGTTGACCATAAACCATAATTATCAAGAATATCTATAGTTTACATCTGAGACAGGCAAATAGAGAGACCAATTAATCATTACTCGCTCAAACTAGCCTACATATTCTACACTAATAACAGAAACTTGTGGTATCCATCTAGTATGTGTACCCAATATACAATAAATAAATAGAGTTTCGAAAGAGTAATATAGCAACTTGTATAAAGACAAGAAGTACAATAGGGTTTTTAGGCCCTAAAATCGTCTCCTATAGCTGCTAAATGAACTAGGGTTCGTACCCTCTTTTTATTCTCAAGTTACACACTGAAAACCCTAAATTCGGGTTTGTATGTATAAGAAAATCGATGCGACGGTGTCGCATTTTAGTCGTGACGTCGTCGTAAAATAAATCTTCTAGATCTGCGTTTGAGTCGGTGCGAGCTGACGCCCTCTTGAAATGTGTGACTCCGTCACTTGATGAGTTGTGACGGCGTTTAATATAGCATATGACGCCGTCTCCAGGCTCTGTGAGCGCAAATCTTCAAGAGTCTTGGTGTTGATCCGTAGTCTTGTCTGTTTTCTTCTCCAAATGAGCCCAATTCGCGTGTAATTCATCCAAATGTCTTCCAAATGAGAAATACCTGAAAAGGAACGATTAAGCACCTATTTTGGGCATAAACACATTATTTTGGGGGTTAAATGACCCCAAAAAAGTGTATGAAATAACACCTCATCAAGGAATAATTGGGAAGTTCATCTAGATTATCTCAAACATCTTAAGGAAAGTATAGAAACACTTCGTGAGATAGTAGAAGAAGCTAGGAGTGAAAAACCATTAGATAATACGCTTGGAAATGCCTGTTTTTACACTAAGAGATCTCAGAAATTGTTTGAATATGTGATTGGCACTTGTCCGAAAGAATTCAATAAAAGAGATAAAAAGGTTGCTACTACCCCTTTGAATAGGAAAAATCAAGTTACTTTTAAGGAACTATGTGATACTTCAAATAATAACACACAAACACATGTTGAGCAACAAAAAGTACAAAAGACTAACGTGCCTGTGATTCCTTCTACAGGAGTAAACAATTTCATTAAAGCTAGCAGGTCAAAGCCTAGGAGCAATACAAAGAACAATATGATCTTACTAGCTAACAGTGATAGCAAGAAGAAAGTAGAAGCTCACACAAAGGATAATAAGTCTAAGTTAAAACAAGAGAATCACCTATTGACACGCAGAAATGTAGGTGTATAAGAAACATCAGCCACATGAAAGATAACAAATAGAAAAATACACTTACGTTTGGTGCTAACAGAAGTAGAGGGTGAAGAGTAACTGTGCAAGTTGCGGTTTGCCCAAACGCCGTCTGAAACACCAACATTTTTGTATTTAATGGGATCCTGTACACTACTGCTATCAACGGGAGTACCAGTATCGGTATTACGTCGCTTTACAATACGCACATCAGATTCTGGATCATCATTTGTATCCTTGTAGACAAGAACCTGCACATGCCGGTAGAATGTAAGAAATGAATTCAGAATAAAACTGAATTGAAGACTTTGGTTCCTATATGATGTTAGCTTTAAGTCTTTAAGACATCATCAACACTTGAAGAATTATGGACATGGAAGTTCTGATATTGGGTCAGCCTAGTGACGAATTAGTATCTAGTTTGTAGTTTATACAATCAGATAAGAAGGCTCTGCATAACTACATATATTGCATCTCCTTTTCATTTTATAAATAAAAACATGACTCGCGGCTCGCGTCGGCTCGTGATTGAATGATGGCTTACATACCAATACTGCTTTAATAAGTATTTAAGCTAAATCTTTATCTAATTTATGATTCATTTTCTATTGGAATTTTATATTAACAGTTGTTCGGTGATAAATATAAAATTACCGTAAAAAGTAGGAAACATATAAAATTAGCAGTTGTGCGGTGATCCATATCATCTAATCATGACTGAATGTAAACTTTAGGAGCATCTTTCTTAATATTACGTCACCGATTAATGTTATGTACTGGAATGACGTGAATAACAGTAGTTTGCTCTTCGATTGCTGCTTGACTCGGCCGTGAAGCTAAATCATCACACCTCTATTTGTCAAAAACCTACAGTTTCATGAAATGATTCAAATATTAGATTTGAAAAATGTACTCAATAGATGATAATTGTCAGTAAACGATGACATAAGAATACCAATAGAGCACGACAACATTTTGCATTTGTAGAATCCATTCCGTCAATTTGACTCATCCTGAGGTTCCGATCCACCCACCTCACAAAACATATAAACGGCAGGCTTTGAAACTTTTTGGCTCAGAAAGGTAGCATGTGGGTGAGTCATGAGGTGCTTGGTTGCAAAGGAAACTTTCAAAATGGGTTAAATTGCAAGAAAAGAGGTCGCGAGTTCCATATGGCTCGTTTAGGGTTTTTGGCTTTGCATTTCAAGTATTCTTTTGATATGATGATAGATATATGTTCGCAAGACTTGTATTTAGGATAATTAGCACGAATTGATAGGTGGTTCGTGTTAAAAATGGGTGTAAACAAGTAAACGGATCGAATGTTCTCATTAGGGCACGTTTAGGGTTTCTTTGATTCAATTCGCTTACAAATGAAATGAAATTATGAAATGATGATTGTATATGATTAGTAATGTTGTAAATTAAGTTATTACAACTTATTTGGGGGTTGGTTGAGGTTTATAATGGATAAAATGAAGAAATGGGTCATGGTTTAGTATTTTGCTCGGGTTGGGGTTTCTAAGTTTCATTTCATGAAATCTTATTAAATGAGGATGTAAATGAAGTATATGACTTACTTGTAACTTGTACTTGATGGATTATACAAGATTCCTTGGGAAAACGGAAGTAAAACGGCTATTTGGACATCATGCATTAATGACTTATACATTATGCTTTAAAGGGCTTGTACCTTATTTTGGAGGGAAGATGTATTCAAATGAGATGTTATATGACTTGTACATGAGCTTTAGTAGCTTGTGCATTCATTGTAGATATTAACCTTTCATGGAATTAGGGTTTAGAGGTATATAATAACGGTTTAAAGCCCATTTTGATATATCATTACGAATGGTACATTATATGAGTAGGGTACTTTGTATTAATGATATTAAGATATCGACTTGATATGTTATGATGTTTGCTTGACATATAAATAGATATAGATGGCATAGGTAGGTTGCGTGAGCTCGTCTAGTTTAGTTATGCAAGTAACATTGCATATTGAGATATTGGTAATGCAAGTAATGTAATAAAGCGAAAAATTTCCTCGTACAATTGTGGTCATAATAAAATAGGTTGGTTTTGCACTTGATGAAAATTCTTGGGTTGTTATATTATTACATATATATATATAGTTATTGCTAGATGATTCGAGTGCAAAATTTATTTAAAAGTATTTTGAGTATGAACATGTGTTTGATAGTTTTGGTACATGTTTTTAGGCTAGTTAAACATGATGGAATAGTTAGATATTGATAAAAATGTGATTTGGTATGACTTTGGGTTGACTTTATTTGACCAGAAAGTTTGACTTGGTCATGGCGTGTTTTAATAACGATAAAGGATGTTTTAAGGTCCGTTTTGATATAAGGTGGGCCTTGTAACTCCTAAAAACGAACGTTTTACGGCCAAGTCAAGTTTGGGTATTTTTGGGGTAAAAAGTCAACTATGAACTTTGACTTTTGAAAGTCAAACATGCGTAAACATTTGAATAAAGTGTATAATAAGCAAATGGTTCGTAATGTTAGTTAATTGATAATGAAATATGAAGTTCGGATTATATTATCCTTACTTTCGGTAACATTCTAAAAATAGAAACTTTATAGAAAAGTGTCGTAATATTATTAAGTGCGTCAAGGTGAAATGTTTTGCGACGCACTTGGAGATTGTAGTATATAATTGTATATACGTAATAGTAATAAATATATATGCAAGTGTGTATTATATGAAATATTATACTTTTAGTCACGTACCGCCATATATGTATTATATAGGTCACGGTTAAGACGTGAAGCAAGTTACACTTGTTGAGTTGATTGATTTGGATATTTTGATTAACGTGAGTTCATAGCCTCACTTTTGAACTGTTTTAAATGTTTTTAAACCCACGAGGGGGATACATGTTTGTTTTCTAAATCGAACACATATGATTTTATGGTATGCTGGACACGATTATAAGATTGTTTCCCCATAAGTAGCTATTGTCAAAGTCCCTTATTTCATAAACCGTTAATTGCCTTGTGAGGTGAACGCTAATGCATTAAATAGATCTATTTGTTTTGACAACCCTGTTCAGGGTTTGAATCCTTGTGACCACCCTGTCAAACGGACATTTTGTATTTAGAAAATAGTATATATATGACAATAATACCTTGTTTTGGGGCACTTTAACATATGAAATGCCATATGTACTGTTAACGTTTGGTGTCATGAGCTTATTGCGTGAAAGAAAAGAAGTTTCTATACATTGCATTTGTTGCTTTGTTTTCCCGAGAACTAATTATGTGTTCAAAGATATTGCTTATCAATTGTTTTAAACTCTATGAATTTCACTCAACTTTGTTGTTGACATTTTAAACATGTTTTATCCCAGGTAACCAAGGATGAAGGCAACGATGGCGTGGAGGTATCGTGCGTGTGATGGATTTTATGGAAAGACTACTTGTGTGTTTCGGTCTTTCAAAAACAATATCTCATGTGGTGTTTAAAACAATGTCTTTTATTTGAAAACAATATGTTTTTCATGGTTTGTAATAGACGGTGGTTGCGTTTGTGGGACCTCCAAGACGACACTTTTTTGTAATCTTAATGAATATTTATGGAACACCATCGTTTGTGTTAAACCGTCTTATTTGATTCATTTTCTATTATTCGTTGGTTGACGGATGCTATTTAGTAACACCGAATTGCTAATTTCCGCTGTGCAGTCCGTCTGCCCCTGAGGCGGCGTTGTTACAAATTCGCGAATAAGAGCTTCGGTCGTTGTTTGTAGAGAACTAGGTTGTTTTCAAAACTTATGATTGTAAGTCCATTTTAGTTATCAATAAGTAATGTCATGAGTTCTATGGTTGTAAGGTAACTAGGTCGAGTGTAGTCTTTTTAAAAAACCTAAAACCTATGACGCTTCTCACACGCAGCCGATACTCATCGTTGCTGGTTATGGTTAAAAGTTTTATTTATACTATAAAAAATTTATTAAAATTATTATACTTCCCAGGAGCAATTAAGAAAATTCCCTAAGGAAATTCACTCTCAAAAATCTATATGATATAAGATATTAATCCGTATTTTAAACAGGGTAACTATGATACCGGGTCGTTTCCCCATACGAATAGTGAATTCAAAACATCGTTTAAGTCCGGATTTGAATTTTGTATGAGCATAGTGGATAATTTTGATAATCTAATAGCAACAATTAAGAGGGTTTAATTAAAAAAACATTTAACAATTAAACAAATCAAAATAAACATAAAACGCGACTATTAAAGCAAGTATAAACTAAATTTTAACCCTAAAAATGTAAACTAAAAATATAAACCTAAAATAGGAACCAAAAGAAGTTTTAGGAAATAGAAAAACTTTTTTTAAGCTTTTTAGAATTAAAAGATATGAATTTTCTAAAAATTCTGAAATAATTAAAAAATATAAAAAATAATTAAATTCTTAAAAAATAAAGTTTAAAAATTTTATAAAAATTATACTATTTAAAGATATTGTGCAGAATTTTTCTAAAAATAAAAGCACTAATTTTTATCTTTTTATAGAAGTTTAATTAATACTAATTTAAAAACTAATATTCCTTAAGTATTAATTAAAATAAATAAAACTAATTTAAAAACTAAACTTAGGGACTAATGTGAAAAAAGACTTAAGGCTAACGGGGGCTAAACAATTTCTAACGGGCAAGGATTAACTGAGAAACAACTAAAACAGGAAAATTACAAGAATGGTCCCTGAAGGTCATACCCGATAATAACCAAAGTCAAGTATAAGTCAAATTCTTAAGTTCTTATCATAAAAACTTAAAGAGTCAAGTTGTTACTGGAACAATAGTTAGGAACAAAATTATAAAAGCTACATGGGATGAAAATAAACTAATAAGCTCAATAGAGCTTATTTCTAAACTGACCTAAAGAAAGTGGGGTTTAACTCTGGTTTTTAGAAAATAAGCTATAAAAAAAACTCCAACACTAGATTCAAAATGTAAAAGGGAAGAAGTTATAATGTGCTTATGATGTGCTTAACCTAAAAATGTGAAAAGATAATAGCGAGGTCTATTCTAAGGTACTTTTAGACTACTAAAAATGAGGAGGGAAACAAGCAAAACTCAAGGAAAGTAAGGCATTTAGCACAAAAACAAATAAGCTAAAACCTTTAAAGCTAAAACTACTTAAAACTTTAAGGACTTATTAAACTACTTATAATCTATCTATAAAAGCTATAAAATCTAGACTTATAAGCTAAATTAACAAATTAAGATTCTACTTAAGTTCCTATTGTTTTTTTTGGTTTTTTATGTTTTTGAAAGACTTTTGACAGCAAAAATAAGCTATGTAAATGAGCTAGAAAATGAGATTAAATCCTAATCTATATTAAGCTATACCTAAACTATAAGATGCTAAAAGATAAGATATTAAATCCTACAATTACTGGCTTAAATTGGGATTTGAATATCAGCAGTACTAACTAACTTAGTACTGTGGTGCAGAGAGTTCTTTTTTTTAACAGTGAATATGCTCAAGAAGATAAGAAGTAAATTGAAAACTAAAACCTAAAACCATTATTAAGCTATGTTTAGATTACTTCAACTTGAATTTAAAAAAACTAAATCCTACTTTTACTCATCTAAAAAATTAAGCCAAAAGGTTTGCAGTACAAAACTGTGACAGCAATACTAACTTTTTTGTTCGTACTGGTTGCACCTTTGCACAAATGCAAACCAAGTTTGCAGGTTTCCTAAGGTGACCTTGCTTTGTTTTTTACACTTAGACACACTCAATTAAAGGGTATAAACCACATATGCAAACAAGGATCTAAGCCTTCTTGGAGGGCCTTAGATCAACAATTCCACAAGTTTAAATTCAAAGATAATTTCCCCGGGTGCTGACACCAACATAACTATGCCAAACTATTTAATTTAGCAATCTAAAATCTAAAATCTTTTGGGAAACTTATTTCCTTAGAAATAACTGAAAACTGACCTCAATAGTGTTTGCACTAAATTAAATTGACTTATTGTGTGTCAAAATGGCTTAATCCAAACACCCTTTTAAGACTTATGACAGTTTTGATTTAGCCTTACTAAATTTGAAATCCAGGTAACAGGTGCTTCATACTGACAATTATCAGATTAAAACTACTTTAACATAAACATGATTAAACAAATAAATAAGCTAAAATCTAAGACTTAAAGCTATTTTACTATGTTTTTGGTTTTTTTTAGAGGTTTTTTAAGACCATTTATATGAAATTAATGATTTATCTAAGGAAAGTGAAACGATAAACGATATATTAATTTAGACTAGATTAAAAACTCAAATAAGCACTAATAAGCAAAGAGAATAAGCAACTAAGCAGATCTAAATATAGAAAGCAATGAGATCACTATTTAAAGCTAGAATTAAAGGAAATGAAAGAGAAACTTACAAACTCCTCTAGCTAAACAAGAGTTCCAATAATGGCAGCTACAAGCTCCCTAGCTTATTAATAAGCTAGGGTATAAGTCCTTGGGATCTCTTCCAAGTTAAGATCCCCTTCCAAAAGCTCTAATCCAATAAGATCCATGATAGATTTAAACTGATTTAAGGTTTAGGTAAAATTAATACTAAATTCAATAAGCTCTATTTCAGCTTATAGACTGAAAGAGCTTTAAATGTGCTTATTAGCTTATTGAGACAACTTAGCTTATTAAGAGAGCTTATGAAAAAGAAACTTTGAGAGATTTAGAAAAACTAAATTTCATTAATTAAAGAAACTGATTACATTACTTGAAAAGGAAATACAAATCATTTAAGTAAAAATACGAAATTAAACTAAACTAAAAATTACTAAAAACCTAGATACTGTGTGTGTGAGAAGTGAGGCCTATTTATAGCCTTTTGGAGAAGATTTTAGCCCTCTTGCCTTGCTCTCCAAACTTTCAGTCTCAACCAATCATTTCTTCAATCATTTGAGCTTCTATTGTGGCCGTTGGATTGATTTGTGGACACCTGAGGATTGCCAGTATGACATTCCTTTGATGTGACATTGTGCTAGTTCTCTGAGTGATTTAGCACAAAAACCATATGAATTTGTGCTTCTTCCAAAGCCGCGTGTGCTCTATGCTTGAGAGAGAGCTAGTAAGACTCTTGATTTGACCCATTTGACCCTGCCATTGTACTTGAGCTTCCTTGAATTGACCAACGCACCCTTTAATTTACAAAAAGCCCTTTGTTTTAGATTGTGGGCGTTGACAAGGGGGATGGATGGGTTGAATAGTAAAACCCTTCGCGCCCTTTTTTGACAGTTAAAATCGTTGGACTTTAGAATAATTGCACAAATGGTCCTTGTGTTCTTTCTCCCCTTTTCGAGTTATAATTGACTTATAAAATAGCAAGTTTGGCCCTTGTGGTTTCATAAAAGGAAAGTAGGCTAATGTCTTGGGCGTATGAATCCGGGTATGGGGTTATTGGGCCCATTAAGGTTTTTAGGGCCCAATAAGAGGTGAGGGGCTATTTTTGTACTTTTGTGAAACTTTGAGGGCTAAAGTGGAATATTGTGAGTCTTTTTGACTTTTGTTGACCAATGATTGTCATTTCTTTGACTGGATTTGACTGAGGCTTGACTTTTCTGGCTTCGGCTTTGAATCTTTGGCTTCTTTTTGAACTCTTCCGATTCTCGTGTCCGTGCTTGCTCGTTTTTTACTGTTTTCTTGTGATTTTTGATATATCCGTACCTGCACACACAAAACACAAATACAAGCATATTTTTGCCATTTTTGATCTGTTTTGGGTTTAATTGGGTCATTTTAAGCATAAAATTGATTTGTGGATATCTAACAATATCAAAATTCCCCAAACTAAACGATTGTGTGTCCTCACGCAATATCACATGCCTTATAACTAAATACCTCGAAATTCCTCAAACTAAACATTTGAAAAGTAGCAAAGATTTTTGATGAGAGAGTTAAGAGATCACAAGTTATAAAACACCCGACTTCCCATTTTCTAAGATTTTTTTTTCTTTTTATGATTTTTCTTGATAATTAACTATCTAACTACAACTTATTTGTGTTGACATTATGTATTGTTTTCATTACCGCATTGGTAACTTTTAGGATCATAGAACAAAAAGCACAATTAAGTGTCTAAAAGATAACTTCATCATCCCCGATTTTTCACTTTTCCACATGACTAGCTTAAAAACAAGATCATTGTCCAATTACATTGTAATGACACTAACACTACTTCATAAAATACTAATTGTGTACTTACTTTTAATCCCGCAAATTCCTTACTTTTGTATTCACGATTTTATTAAGTCATTATACCCGAAGGCTCTTTAAGGGACTTGTTTCGATACTTATTAATTCAAAAATAAAGCGTAATGGTTAAGAATGCATATAATTGCTCCTAGCCCTTTTCAAAAGATCAAATGTCATCAAGAATAAAGTCTACATCGAGGCAACCAAAATTTGGCTTTTATTAGGCTACTTAAGCAAGCACCATTCATTGTCATATACCCTAAGGCTCTTTAAGACATGAATGGACCAATCTTATTTGCACCATTACCCTTAGGCTCTTGAAGGCACAAAATAAGACAAAATTAAGCAACTTTATTTATACTTAGTCCTTTAGAAGGCTTACAACATCTGGCCACGCCTCCGACAAGATGTAGCAATTCAATATTCGACTTCGGTAACTTCCTCGACCTTTTAGAAGGCTGTAACATCGGTTGTGAGCCGGCAAGATGCAGCAAACTTTTATCAGTCTCGGATTATTATTGAATTCTACTTATTCCATATACCCTAAGGCTCTTTAAGGAATAAGCAAAATATTTCTTTTTATGATACATATAATATGCCAAATTAAGTATTCCTGATGTGTACTCATCCTAATCACAAAGGAACTAAAGAAAACTTCTATTAGCTAATTATTAACCAAAAAACCATACAACTCTATTTATTAAACATTTATATATAGGTGAAACAAGCTAATGGGAGAAAAAGCCACAATTAAAACTTATGAGCTTGAAAGAAAACCAACTATTCTACGTTTAATGTCATGACTTATAAATAACACTATCATTTCTTATTCTTCACAAAAGAAATTTGCAAATACTTAGCCATATAAAATCCAACTTGGCATATTTAAAATCTACTTGAGATTAGCACAAGTCTTCATTTACTAATGATTCAAGTCTAGCATGTTTAAAGTCTACGTGAGACTAGCACAAACTATCATCATTAATTGTTAAGGGGAAAGCTTATATACGACTCTACACGTGCGATCGGGTTAAAAAATTATCTTCTTATTCTTTCCAACGGAAATCC
The DNA here is from genome assembly GCA_026074375.1 of Tanacetum coccineum. Taxonomy (NCBI): domain Eukaryota; kingdom Viridiplantae; phylum Streptophyta; class Magnoliopsida; order Asterales; family Asteraceae; genus Tanacetum; species Tanacetum coccineum. The sequence goes on along the minus strand of BQNB010025497.1, from coordinate 32,885 downwards.
TACATTTTGTGCTTAAACATTTTTTTTTTGACAATTAAGAACTTAAAAATTTAAATTTTTGATTTTTTTGTTTGAAAAAGGGTACGTGGCAGAACAGAACAAATAAGCAAAGCAACATTCAAATCGATAGATTCCCTTCCCCAAACCTATAAAACGAAACCATGTCCTCAATGTTTTAAGAAAAATCGGGTTCCCTAGAAAATCTAAGCCGTTTATTGTAGGTAAGCAAAATAATAACGTTAATCGATAAGATGGAAAAGGATTAATGAAACTCTCCCCAAACTAATTTCACACAAAGGATGAGAAGCTCGAGTAGAAGGGACAAATCAAACGGACACAAGAGGCTTCAAGAATTGTTCGGGTCGATCCTAAAAAATTCACAACTAACTTGAGAAATCGGAGGAGGAGAACAGCCTCTCTTAACATATCACATTATAGATAAGAAACTAGAAAGAATAGAAAAGATATCATGGGGTGAAACTCCCACGGAAGCCGGCTTGTTTTGGTCAACGAGTCGCTCCAAGCTCGATTATATCCTGAATTTTGTTGTCCTTAGGGAAAGTTGGAGGTCTGGGGATAACAATTGGTGTGTTACACTACATAAGTGTGCTTTAGTCCTATCTTCTCGGTGGCAGTGACTTTGAAATTAGAACCATCGGCATGAGGACAACCTTGCTGTGCCATAAGGATAAACTTCAGTCGATTGTGAAATGTCTGAACCAAAGGGGACTTGAGCTAATGTTAGGAGAAACAGAGGAAAATCTTTATCGGGTGTGTAAAAGCAAGACTTGATCACCAACATGAAAGATTCCCGGTTCTTTATCTTGGTATCGTGTAGTTTCTTTGTCTTTTTCCTTTGCTAGATTTATTCCGAAATTATGTTAAGATTGATCACGAAGCTGTTTACGTTCATTGAGTTGAAGGCTTTCGTTGAACGTCTCGGCGGTCTTTAAATCGAAGTTGGGCATGCTTTTGAGAAGCCCATTCTGCTTTGTGTTCTAGTTCAACTAGGTGTTATGTGACTAACGCTTTTCCATTGACTTAATTCTATACGAGTACATCAATTGGTGTCTTGTAAGGGTTCTAAAAGACTATAATGCATCTTCTCGTAACTTACTCGACACAATTGTGGCACGGTTTTCTACGAACATCCTCCTCAAAAATTTCTTTTGGACCTCGATTAGTGACTTCAACTTGACCAGCGTTTCGAGGGTGAGGGTAAGGAGTCAAAAGACGGTATGGGTGACACCATTTCTAGACAATAACTTTATCTAAATGTTTTGTTTTAAAATAGGTCCCAACGATCGCTTATGATTGCTCTCGGTGCCACCGAATCGGGAGAAATGGGATTATTTTCAAGAAACTTAACAACTACCCTCGCATCGTTGGTGGGGAGCTCTTTTGCTTCACCCACTGGAAAGATAATTGACGGCTATAGAATATATTGTTACCCTAGAGATAAAAAATGTCCATAAAATCAATTCCCCCATACATAAAAATTTCACAACTGGATTGCATTTTGAGGCATATCATCACTGAGAGATTTTTCCTTGTTTTTGGACATGCATCACGAGACTGATCAATTCGTAGGCATACCTTATAAATATTGGCCAAATAAAAAACCAGCATCAAATAACTTTTCCGAGCTGTGTTGTTGGCACTGTGATGGCCCACCGGTGGGTCTTCATGGCAAGCTTGAGAATTTCAAGAGCTTCTTGGCAAATACACATCTACGGTGATTTGATCGCACATTTCGAGAGATAGGGATTCATACAAAGTCATGCTTTATGTCCTTGAAAATTCTCTTTTGTGACTCGTCATTCCTTTGATAAAAAAAATTACCCGCGTGATTAATTTGCTATATCGGCAAAAACAAACCATGGGGTATATTGATCATATGAGAAGTCACTTTTAAAGTTTCATGGAGGGAAAAGTCCTTGATAATTCTTTTGGGACAAAAACAATTTTCGTTAAGGGTTTTCAAGACGATCTCGTGAGCATGATCGTGCTGCATAGTTCTTCAGCTCCCTTCCCTTGGTATCGATAACTTTAAAATCAAATTCCTGAAGAAGTAAGACCCATCGAAGCAATCTTGCTTTGGCGTCTTTCTTGTTGAAAAGGTATTTCAAAGCGGAGTGGTCCGTGTAAACAACACTCTTGTTCATGATTAGATATGATCGAAACTTCTCGAAAGCATAAACAACTGCAAGCATCTCCTTCTCGGTTGTTGTATAATTCGATTCTGCTTCAGTCATTGTCTTACTAGCGTAATGAATTGGTCGAAAATGCTTCTCAATTCTCTGCCCTAGAACCGCACCAATTGCATAATCACTTGCATCGCACATGATTTCAAAAGGTTGGTCCCAATTTGGAGCAATGAGAATTGGAGCTTCGGTCAATTTCTTTTTTAATGTTTGAAAGGCTAAAATGCAATCTTCCGAAAAAATGAAAGGAGTGTTCTTCTCTAAGAGATGGGTCATGGGTCGAGAGATTTTGGAAAAGTCTTTGATAAATCTTCGATAGAATCCCGCATGCCCGAGAAAACTTCGAATTCCTTTGACGGTCGACGGATGAGGAAGCTTAGAAATTACATCAACTTTGGCCTTATCGACTTCAATTCCTTTTCTAGAGATCTTATGTCCTAAAACAATGCCTTCTTTAACCATGAAATGGCTCTTTTCCCAATTTAGTGCTAATTTGGTGTCTTCACACCTTTTAAGCATTTTATCTAAACAACGTTGGAAAGTTCCGGGTGCATTGCACAAACCGAATGGCATACGACGGTACACGAAAGTTCCGTATGGGCACGTGACAAAGACTTGTCAACAAACTTGTGACATTAGCCATTTGATTTTGCAAATTTTGACCTTGATTTTGAACATTCTTCAACACCGCATCGTTTGCCTTGACGTAGTTTTCAAAATCCGTTTTCAAAACAACCATCATTGAGTTTGAAGGTTTGGTAAGGTAAAACTTGATTGTTGGGTGGTTGTATGGTGGAAGCTTGATAACCTAGATTTTGAGGATGTTTTTTTGACGGTTTATGATTAAGATTGTCCACGGTTTTAGTTGAAGATAGAATTGGGTTCCTTGGTATCTGTTTTTGGTTTCCTGGGTTACTTTGAACTTCGTTGATTGAAAACCCCGGGGGGTGGGGGGGTCTCATTTGACTTGCCAAATTGGAAGGTTGGTTTCTTTGGAGAAAATTGCCAACGGCTGCTGTTTGTTGAAATTGTTGGATGTTGTCATGAAAAACGGGAAAATCGTTTCCACCTCGAGTTAACGGACAAAGGTTAAAATGGTGATTTGATCCACAAGTAAACACTACTTTCCTCAAACTGCTTTGGACGGTGGCAGGAGTAGTAACAAACTAAAGCTTTCATTTGATTCATATTTGGTTCAAACATGATACTTCTTTAGCATATCTTGTTTCCTTTTGTTTCTTCTTTCTTCATTTCTGTTTATGGGTTTTGTAATCTTCAAATCTGTAAATCCTAACAAATCATTAGCACGACTTCTGGAGTAACGAACTTTTGACTTGCTTTCAATAATTGCTAAACCTTCTTGAGGCATCTTATCTAAGAAATTGCCACCTGCTGCAGAATCTAAGGCATCTTGATCGTTTGAATTCAAAGAATTATAAAAAGTATCGAGTTGGTGGAGTTCCGAAAAGCCATGGTGAGGACATTGACGAAGGAGTCCTTTAAAACGTTCCCATGCTTCATTAAAGGCTTCGTTTGGTTTTTGATAAAAAGTAATGATCTCATTCCGATAGTAAGTGGTTTTTGAAGGTGGGAAGTATTGGTTTATGAATTTTGAAACAAGGTCGTCCCATGTGAGAATTGATCTAGGAGGTTCCTTGTCTAACCAATCTCGGGCTTCACCGTCTAGAGAAAAAGGAAAAAGCAAAAGCTTTACCGAAGTGTTCGGAACTTCTGGATGTCTAAACGTTGAAGTGACCTTATTAAAAAATCGAAGGTGATTGTGGGGATCTTGTCTACCCGTAAACTTATTGCTTTGCACAAGATTGATTAAAGGTTGCTTAAGCTCGAAATTGTTAGCATTGATCGGTGGAACAACTATAGCATCTTCATAACCCTCGATGGGTGCTTGTAACATTTGGGCCATCGTTCGATTGTCGGCCATTGGAACAACGTTTTGTTCAACAATTGGTTCTTCTAAATCAAAATTTTCAACAACCGGAAGAGTTTGTTGTTGACGACGTCTACGAGATTGCGAACGAGTGCGCATAAAAAGAAAAACAAAACTTTTACACTAATTTTTTTTAGCAATGAATTTTAACGGTTACACGAAAGAGACTTAAACCAAATAATCAACTACTTCACGGTAGCTCTCGAAAATTGCTTTTCAAGGTGAGCCGTACTTCGTAGAGACACAAATGGCAAGTGTTAAATCTTTAGTTCAATTTGGGAACCAATAAGTTCACCGGAAATTATTATGATAACACCTCCATTGAGAATGTTATATTTTGATATTTTTACCAATTGGTGATTTTTATTTCTTTAATTAAAAGGAAGATTTTTTTTATATTTTTGATTTTTCTATTTTTTTTATCTTTTACTTATACTAAAAAGAAAAGGAAAATATTTTTTTACTTTTTATGTTTTATAAATTTTTTTATTTTGATTTTTTTTGGATTTTATTAAACAAGAAGGAAACTTTCGAGAACGAAAGGATCTTCAAACCAAATCAACAAACACAAAACGAAAGAATCGTAAACACTAGTCCCCGGCAGCGGCGCCAAAAACTGATAATAGTTTTATATATATGTCAAAAAATATACTTATAGAGAAATTAAGGAAATCCCCAAGTATCCCTTGGACAATTCCACTCACAAAGATATATATAGAATACGTATATTACCGGGTAAGAATGATCACCCGGGTCGTTATCCCCAATGACTAGTGAAATTGAAACCTCGTTTAAGTCCGGATTCTGATTCTAGGAAATGAGACCACGTTTTAAGTTCGGATCCTGATTTGAATGAAGCAAAGATAGTTGATTTTGGAAGAAATAAAAATAAAAATTTAAACAAATATGAAACTCAACACGAAAAACAATTAGACTACAATTAACCACTAAAAATGTAAACTAACAATTTATACTAAATAAAGAAAAAGTATAGAAAATTATTAAAAATAAAAGCCCTAATTTTTATCTTTTTATAAAAGTTTAATTGCACTAATTAAAACTTAACCCTAATTATTAATGAAAACTTAATAAACTAATTAAAACTTAACTAATGGACTAATATTGCAAAGAGGAAAAGGACTAACGGGGAGTCTAACAAATTAACAGAGGGACTAACTGAGAAACAACTAAGATTGAAAAGTTACACTTTCTACCCTAAGAATCTATCCCGACAACAAACTAAGACCCGAATTAAGGTGAGTTTGAAAAGTGCTTAAAATGAAAAACTCAAAGAAGCAAAGTTGTAAAAGAAACTAAGGGGAACAAAATTAATAAAAGCTACATGGGCTGAAAATCTCAAATAAGCTCAATAAGAGCTTATCTTTTAAGCTGTTACAGAAAGTAGGGCTTAACCCTTGGTTTTAGAAAATAAGCTATAAAAAACTCAAAACTAGATCAAAATGAAAAAGGAAATAAGTTCTAAAGAGCTTATGATGTCCTTAATCTATAAATGAAAAGAAAATAAAGCTTAAACTACTTTTATGCTACTGAAATCGATCATGAAGTAAGTAAACTCAGGAAATAAGCAAAGACATACACAATTGAAATAAGCTAAAAACCTTAATAAGCTAAACTAGATTCTAAAATTTTAAGAACTTATCAATCTACTTATTATCCATCTAAATAAGCTATAAAATCTAGACTTAAAGGCTGAATTAACAAATTTAGACTCTACTTAAGTTCCTACTGTTTTTGGGATTTTCAGGTTTTTATGACTTTTGACAGCTAAATTAAACTAAGGAAATAAGCTAGAAACTGCAAATAAAGACTTAAAATGAATTAAGCTCTATGAAAACTTAAATTCTACTGAATTTAATAAGCTAAATCTTAAAATTACTGTTTTAAATCAAGCTGAGAACTCAGCAGTACTAACTGAGGTTAGTACTGCTAGTGTAAAGTTCAGCAGTACTTTCAAGTGAAAGTACTGCTAGTGTAATTTTGACTTTTGAAAACTAAATAAGCAATGAAATAAGCTAGAAAATGAAAACTAAATCTAAATAAGCTGAAACTAAACTTAATTCTACTGAGATTTAAGCTAACAGTAACAAACGTTGAAAGCATACTACTAACTTGGAGTTAGTAAACTGGTAGTGTAAAGTCTCAGCATACATAACTTAGGTTAGTACTGTTAGTGCAATTTTGAGATTGCACTAAACCAAACACCCCTTTACCATTTTGACAGTACTGGGAAAAGCTTTTTAAGAGAAATTTAATGAACAAACACTAAATACCAGATGAAAACTAACTTAAAACAAACTTAACAATCATGATTAAACAACTGAATAAGCAAAATTCTAAAATCTTAACTAATTAAACTAATGTTTTTGGATTTTATGAGTTTTTATGACAGAAATTGATAACTAAAGATCTATAACTACTTAAGCAAAAACAGATAAAGACACATAACTAATAAGTACTAAAAGAGACATTTAAACACTAATAAGCAAGAGAATAAGCAAATAAGCAATATTAAACTAAAACTAAGCAATTTAAACTGATTTTAGAAGAGAATGAAAAAGGGAAACTCACTTGATCCTTTAGCTAAACAAAAGGAACCAATAAAGGCACACTAGCTCTCTAGCTTATAGTAAGCTAGAGTATAGTCCTTGGTATCTCTTCCAATGTAAGATCCCCTTCCAAAAGCTTAGATCTCAATTAGATCCATAAATGTTGAACTGATTTAAGATTAGATAAGATAAAAATCGAATTCAAACAGCTCTATATCAGCTTATAGACTGAAAAGCTTAATATGGAGCTTATAGAAACAATAGACTTATAAGAGAGCTAATACTTATATATTAGAGCTTAGAAATGAATTTAGAACACTAAAAGACTGTAATTTCACCATTAAATTAAAAGCGATTTCATTACTTGAAAAAAGGAACAACTTACATATAAGACTATAATACGAAATAAAAAATACATAAAAACTTAAATTTCGACTACCAAAAACTAATAAAAAAAAGACCTAAATTAAAAAAAAAACGGATTCTTTGTGTGTGAGAATGAGCCTTTTTATAGTGCCAAGCTGAAGCTTCTAGGACCTCTGCCTTGCTCACCAAACTTTTAATCCTGGCCAATCATTTCTTCATCTCATTTGATCCTATATTGTGGGAGCGTTGGAACATTTTTGTGGACACCTGATGATTGACTAGCTTGGCATTCCTATGATGTAGACGTTTGTGTTAGTGTGTGATGATTTAGCCACATAAAACCCACATAAACTTTGCTTCTTTACTTGAAAATTGATGTGTCTGTCTTTAAATGAATCTTTGATTAAAGACTGATTTGACCCTGGTTTGTGATGTAAGACCTCTTGACTTGACTTAATCACCATAATTTTTGGAATTTGTCCCTTGTTTTAACCATGGGGGTGAAAATGAGAGACGATGAATATTAAAATGGTTCCCAGCTCTTTTTTGACAGTTAAAACTGTTGAAGTTTGGCAAGTTTACACATTTGGTCCTTCTCTTTCTGTTCCCTTTTTCAAGTTATAAATAACTTTCAGAAATTGCAAGTTTAGCCCTTGAAGATGAAAATTGGCTAAGGCTTTTATTTTTTTTTTTTTGGATCTTTAGGCTTCGGTCTTGTACTCTTATGATTCCCGTGTCCGTGTATTGCTCTCTTTTTGAGCTTTTCTTGTGATTTTTGACTTATCCAAACTGCACACACAAAACACAAATACAAGCATAATTTTGCTCATTTTAGGTCTGTTTTGGTTTAAATGGGTTATTTAGTAGTGTATAAATGGATAGTGTGTATTTTTACAAAGACCAACCCTATCAGTATCCTCTGAGTCCCATGTACAACAGGGGGTACCATGATTGGTGTTTGACTATTTCATGAGACCATTAAAAAGAGCAACTGAACATGCTTTGTCATGAGTGAGATATAAGGGAATTTTTATAGCCTAATCGCTACCGGTTGTTCTTTCATCATAAAAAACGATTTGTGGGTTTACATAACATGTGGAACGGTTTTGAACAACTGATCTTGTTTGTATAAATCTTCATCAACCTTTTCTTTTAGCTTTGATGTCTAAAAACTCTTTAAGAAATTTGTCTTCTTTTGGTTTAAAATACTTTTTCAAAATGGTCACTTCTTCCGTCTTTGACTTATAATGGCCAAGGGTAGAACGAAGTTGCATTTTTACAGAATGAAGTTCTGATTTTAAAAAAGTTTCCTTTCTATTTCGTCAAGACGTAGAGGCGAGAAAATTGATTGGCGTCTCAGACTAATAGGTTTGGCTGAGATGTCTTCGATCAATTTTTCATTTTTCTATCAGTATTTGATTATTAAATTCAAACTTTGCCCCTTTTCATACTCCCCTACCAGTTCCCAATATCTGCAAGTTCAGAGGTCATGAAACATTAACAACTTTTATCTGGCTTATTTGCTAACCTACTTTGTACACCCAGTTGAACACCATCTTCAAGCATTTAGTGATAATTTGACAATAATGCATCAATTATGTACAGAAAGATTACATTACTAGTTTGTACAACATTATCTTCGTTTCCTCACAACATACTGTATATACCTCGAATACATATTACTATCACTCGTATATTCAGCATCTAAGTCAACAACGTAGTTTAGTTGTACATTGTTTTGCATCTCGTGTACTTCATGATACCATCCCAATATCTACAAAGGTACATGATCTGTACCTCAAACGGAGTATTCGATCTATGGATGGCCCGAATTCCATCGTAATTAGGATCATCAATGAAAGATTACCATGAACGATGGAACTTGTATGATTAGGAGCCTCATCACATCAAATTGAATGCATCACATTGAATCTAGACTGCAAAGATAATGATCTACATAGTGCCAAATCTTTCTCGGGTGGCTCATCCACATCATCATCTCAAATTGGTAAACAATGTTCTCACTGCAAGAAACAACAACGTGTTCTTTCATCCAGTACAGTACCATTCCTCGTGGCTTGCATAAGTAGCATCTTGTCCTTGAAGTAGTCCGGAATCGAAGACGCTTTGGACGAGACATTCCTCTTCTATGTGCCCGAGTCCATGACAGTTGTAGCACTTAATAGGCTTAGCTTAACCAAGATTCACATTGCCACCTCTATTCTGACCTCCAGCATTCCCAGCTACAACATATCCTCTTGCATTGTTCCTCTGAAATGGTCTTCCTTAATTATTCGCATTGTATCTTCCATCAACAACGAAATAAAGCAATCTTGAAACCACAACACTGCCGTCTTGAACCGTAGCCTTGTTTCCTTGCATTAGAAAGACGTCTGAGTTGATTGTTTGTTTGAGGAAGACGTGATTTGTACGATTGAGTGAGGAGGCAAGTATGTTTGGTAACTTTCAATCAAGTTTTCAGTGAAGAACTTCCTGAGTCCCCAGTTGAAAGTTATCACAGAGAATGGTTCATTGAGGATAGAGGAGACATGGATGATTTGTGGATACGTGCAGAACTGAGACATTCGACACAAGTGCCTAGGAACATTAGTTGGTTTAAATGAACCTATTCCATCATCATATCTATTCTCTCTAGCATGTACCTATGCAGCTTCAAATAGGCATAAAGCTGATCACAGTTTTATACTCTTTCAAACCTCTGTTAAGTATGGAACTTCAGATATGAATCACTCCACTCAGTAACATGTTGTGTCACAAACTTAGAGTAACGAAGCTGCATTTTTGTGCATGTCATCTTGATGTTTTCTCCATTCATATAATGACTTCGTAACCTAACATCGTATAGGTAAATTGTTTCTATCTCCTTTGATTTGACGAAAGTGTTCAAATCATCGAATAACTGAGATTCCCTGTCATACCTTTGTTAACAAAACCCAGAAACCTTCCAGAATCATCTTCACATTGTCAAATGTCTTTGCGTCAGTATAGTGGTTGATAAGTGTGTAGATGTCTTTTGGTATACCTTAAAGTAGGATAGATCTTGCAACAAATGTCACCTTATACCTTTCTTTCTTGAGCTGAATGAATCGGAAAAGACTCTAGACGTACTGGAACCTTGTTGAAGTGCACCCTCGATATATCTTCATAAGAGTATCTGCTATCGTTCCTATATTAAATGGACCCTTCAATAATTGACTTCATTATGTTCTCTCCATTATCCTTTCCCAGACAATACAGATGTATACGTTGTTGCCAAGATACAAAATCTGTTTTATCAAGCATTGGTGGGTGTGTATCAGAACCAGCATACTGGATATCTTCCGACATATTAGACATCTTGTTTAATTATGATATGATATATTTTGATTGATCAATGATTAGTGAGTGTACGTTTATAAGTGTGAAGTTAACGTATATGTTTTGCGTTTTAAGAGTTGTTAATCCCAAGTTTGAATATTCCAAAATGTCAAACGACAGTAGCTCAACTCGCTGCCAGAGGTTATCAACTCGCCGCGAAGTATTAGAGCAACTCGCCTCGAAGAATAAGAACAAACCGCCATTGTTTAAAATAGGCAACTCGCCGTCAAAGGTAAATAGCAAACCGCCGTCAACAGTTTTAAGCAACCCGCCGCCTACTTTTTCCAAACCAGCCAGCGAATTGGGTTAAGAGAATTGCAATTTACAAATATTCAAACGCCCGCCGCAACCTTTCAAACCGCTGCCTATGAAAAAAGCAACTTCGCCGCTTAAGAGTTGAGCAACTCGCCTCTAATTTAAAGAACCGCCACTATAGGCAAACCGCCGCGTGTGTTAGACAGTTGTGCCACCTACTATTTAAATCTTCCTTATAACCAAACCGCCACTAATAATACTGCCAACTCGCCAAGAAGAACAACGAACTTTATCACTAAAAAAAAACACCTATAAAATCACCCTATAGAACGATTTTGTCTTGATTTACTTTTGCCAACTCATATACTACACAAGGCTATACATCTAGCACTTCCAACTTTAACAACACAAACCCAAAATCATGAGTGAAAAATCAAAAAACAAGGCAACTAACCATTCAAAAGTACACATAATGATCTAAACCATTAAAGAAAATCGCACATACACACATCGGGGGGGGGTAAATCATCCCTAATGCTCTGATACCAATTGTGGTATATCATAAGTCATAACATGGTGACGATTCTTAGATTTGGCTAGTTTCTAGAGAGAGAAACACATGAGAGAGTATTTTCTAGTGAGAGAAATATGTGTTTATAAGAAAATAAATAAAAGACTAGCTACCTCTTCCAAAGTTGGAAGAGGTATATATATAGTTCTTACAATAAACCGGAGATTAGTACCCGGTTAATTACCGAAAGTCATACGTTAAACTATTAACTACGAGCTATAATAAACAGTAAAATACACGGGGTGACCGAGTCTTTTTCTAATACCTAACAACTCTCCACTCCCAACATCATCAGTAACAACCTCAACAATCACAACAACAACCATTCTTCCACCACCTCAACCACAACAAAGCACCGCAGATCCAATCTTAGTGAAGCGCATAGGTGAACTCGAACTACATATGGCGGATCTGATACAAAAAAACTTAGCCCTGAAGGAAAGGTTGGACAAGCAAGGGAGCCGGCTATACAACCTGGAGAATCTCAATATTCCCTATAAGGTGAGCCAAACAGTGGATGAGAAAGTCACTGATGCAGTAGACTGTGCAATGCAAGCTCCACTTCGAGCTCGCTTCATGGATTTGCCCACTGTTGATATGAAGGAAATTCTTCAACAATGGATGTTTGAAGACAACTCCTACAGGCTCATGATTTTCACAATCACTTCATGAGCTCTGCAGAAGTCAATGGAGTTAAATAATACAAATCAACGTCTAGCTGATCAGGAGGAAGCTCGTAAAAAGAGATGAAAGAGACATGACATACCAAGAACTCCTCCTAGGTCTCTACTTTCACCGCCACCACCACCACCTCCTCTAGCAGGCGCATCTAGTGCTCCAGGTACTTCAGGAGCATCAGGGTCTTCTCAGTTGCCGCCACCTCCTCCTCCTCTATCTACTAGTACATCTAGAGCTGCTCAGCAACAAGGCAGTAAAGCTCCAAGTTCATCCAAGACGGCAGCCTCAGCATCACAATCCATGGCTTGGACTACATCTGACACTAGATTCGAGTCAACTGATTTTACGGCAGCTCAAGAGTTATCTCCTACTGATTCTCTGATGCAAGATGATTCCATCCCCGATGAGCAGGTACATTTGTCTGATGATGAAGACTCCGGGAATGATCACCTACCAAAAGCTGACTCGAGACAAGACTGGTGGAAACCACTACCTGAAGAGGAAAGACCAGCGACTCCTGAACCTGCTTGGACCATTTCTTCTTCCAACAAGTCAGATGTTGCGAACAACTGGGCCTCTGCGTTGGCCACAACCTATGAGCCCCCTGCTGAGAATTCATTACTTGCCAAGACTGGAGACATGACGACTTTCCTAAAATGGTACTGCCGACAAGTGAACAAGACCACGCTTACACAAGCAGATTTCGAAGGGCAGGCTTATGAAGTTGTTAAAGCTTTCTACCCAGATGTTATTCATCTTCAGTTCCAGATGGAGGAGTGTCACAAGATGCTCACAGATCAGGTTGACTGGGCGAATCCGGAAGGAGATCAAGTCAGAATCAATGTCAACCGACCACTGCCTCTCGGTGGTCCTCCAGGTCACGTCACTAAATCAAAACAAATTCTTTCTCTTAATAAAACTGTTTGAGTATTTACAATATGGCAGCAAGGGAAGCTGTCATGCACTCTCGATTTCCAAGATGAAGGCTGCAAGCTATCCTGACTTTGGTCTTGAATTACTAGTGCCTGAGCAAATGTGGATTGATGATGTGTGTACTTATGACGTAAGTGCAAAATATGGCATCTCTCACTGGTGGTTTACTCGACAGAAGTTCTACATTGACAGACATGATTCTCCGTCAAGTCAAAAAGATGTCAGAACACACATGTGGATTCTCAATGTCGTTAGAATTAAAGCCTACTCAAGATACGGATATGACTACTTGAGTGAAATTGTCCTCCAAAGAGCTGATCACCAAGAACATACTATTGCTGAAAAGGATTTCAAGAACCTGTATCCCAGTGACTTTGAAGACCTGAATTTGCTCCTTTTCCAAGGTCAGCTTGATCATCTTTCTGGCTTAGACAAATGGATGCTATCAACTGCTGTCAAACTGTGGACCAGAAACTTAGTGATTTGACAGCGGGTTGAAAACTTCTAACTCGGTATTGAAAGCTACCAAACTCAGCTGAACCTCACTAAACCAGGATGGGATGCTACTGGATACGAGTTCAAGCATCATTATACCATCATTGAGTCTCCTTGAGCAGTCATGTTCCCGGTCAACAACAATGAACGAAAGATCATGCGGTTCAACACGTTGACACGTATTCTGGAAACACTGGATTACAGAGTCAAGGAATTCAAGATCAAGCGGCTCAATCTGGGTATGAATATGCGCTTCTGGACTGAAAAGGACGTGACAAGGAGCAAAGAGTTCATTACGGCTATTGAAAGGAGACTAAAGACAAAAAGGATTTACCGGAACCTGTAATGCTTTGTTGGTGGACGTGTTCGTGATATTAACTACAAACTTCTTCAGAGAACGGAATGACATCGTCATTCCATTTAAAAGGTCAATGTCATGTGTATTATATTGTAAACTGTGTACATTACTTAGTTATGTAGTTATCAGTGTTATGCGTCAGTTATGAATTTTTCATGAGTTTCTTGTTAAACTCTAAATCATTTATAAAATCATCATAACTGACACTAACAGACTCCCTCACTAATTAAGAGGAGCACATATAGGTTCCAATATCGGGTTGTATTTAATCAAACCATATTTTCTCCCAAATTTTTCTAACATATTTAAATCAATTGAGATCCTAAATCTCAAAGGGTTTAAAATGATTTTAATATGAAATCTGATAAAAATGTGAACTATTAAGACTCAAGCATGTACTCTTCCCTCCATGTGCCAAGCAATTTCGATTACCGATGCACGTGTTGAGGGGAGCGTTTCTAAATATAATAAAAAACAATCAAGGTACAATAGCTTTGATATTTATGTCACAAGTACCTTGGTTGACTGTTCAAATGTTTTAAGGGCAAGTTATCTTACCAAAAACCGACCCTGTAATTACTTATCGAGTTATAAAGGATGGAAGGTTAGGTACTCGTTCCCATGAACTCGGCCAAGCCGAGGGATCTACCCAGGGACAATCTACTAGTTAGTGTAGAAGTCCTAAGTATGATTACAAAAGGAGTATTGTGAGAATAAGGGAATAGTACGGACTGAGATAGAGCTATTACTGGAACATACCCAACAAGGTATTAGTAATGAAGTCTCAGTAAGCACTGAAGGGGTTGAAGAATGAAAAAGAAATGATTAAGATAAAGGGGTGATAATAAAGCACAGCCTCCTTAAACATTAGGCAGAAACCGGGTCACTACAATATGCTGTCAAAATCACAAGGTTTGAATTGCAGACATTGAAGACAAAATCATGGACCCATGATACGATGCACGACCCTCCCTACCCACGACTCAAGATCCCTCAAAGGATTCTTGTTTCATTTCTCACGGAGATCAATACATTTCTATCGTCTCTCTCACTCCGAGTTAGATGATATTGAAAAGGTGGCAGTCTGCTCCAGCCTCCGACTACTAAAAACCAAAAATGCACTATTGAGTCTAGAGCCATGAGATCATCCACAAATCTCGTTAGGACACTAATACAAACTATGCTTGTTCTTCACACACTGTGACAACAAGTAAAGATCTTAAGAGTCCTACGCATTATCCTCGTGGTATTGCCAGAACATCCGAGTGATACGAAAGTACTCACAATGAAGATGGAAATCCTTCTAGAGCCAACATCAAACAAGCTCTTGGTAGGTGACATGTGAGATCCACTATGGATTAAACTTGTGACAAATGGAAAGCAACGATGGTGCGATTCTTTATGAATCAAACTTGTTCCAGGCAGTGAATTGACGAATAGCTTTTGAAAAACCTTTCGATGTGCTCAACAACTGATTTTCTAGCACATTGACTGTGTATATCTTTCAAAACAAATGTGTTTCTGATGAAATTTGATTTTGTGCTATAAAACACTATCGATGTGTCACAAAAATACTTTCTCAAGTAACACGTCGATTGATTTTCAAATCAATTTTTATCTTTTAATCGGTAAGACAGTAACTAACCGATTCACTCTTATCGTGTTGTCTGCTTTGAGACGTTCCGATAAAGAGAACAGGCAAGTATGGTGATTCTGATGGCTATACATTTGATGATCCAATACTTATACTGGAAATCCTGTCAAGGAGATTCCTCTTAAGAGGAATCTACCTGATCACAGGTCGGTCCTCACGGATCCGGAGGTTAATCCAACCAGACTCAGGCGAATGACAAAGCCATATTCGCCCACAAGCTTTATTGCTAACTGTTTTATTACAGGATCAAGCAAAGATGGAGATGGAGATACCTCGTTCCAGTGGAGTCAATTCACCACCCAATGCTCACACTTAATGTTTCCAAGTAAAGACATCATGACAACTGAATGACCTACAACACAGCTTCCGCAACTCTGAGAAGTAGTATCATGATCAAGAAAAGTGTGAGCATGCGGGTCCGAAGGCCACAACATCACATGAAGGCAACACTTCACAACAAGGATGATTAAGAGATTTACTGTGGCTGATGATCTCAAAGAAAGCTCGAAGATCACACAAGTCTAAGGAACAAAGCTCAAGGATCACTACAAGATGTACAATGAAGTTAATGAATGAAGAATCAAAGTCTACGAGCTAGAGTCAAAGATCAACTCATAGAATGCTATTATTCAAACTGTATTTTATGGGGTGACCTCCTTTAGGGGGAGATTGTTAGGATTATGAAAAAGACTCGGTCACCCCCGTGTATCGTTTAGTATAACATAGCTCGTAGTTAGAAAGTAAGCGTATGGATTTTGGTATTGGGCTGGGTCTTTTACCCAAGTGTAAGCCCATACCCAAGCCTAAAAAGCTCACAAACACTTGTATATAAACCCCTTTCCAGCCATAGGAAGGGCATGGTTGTTCATTTTATCACAAAGATTTCATTTGGTTTTTCTCTCACTAGAAATACTTCACTTTCTCTCTCTAGATAATTTGCCAACCCAATCATCCATGCTTGTGTTATGATATCCAACATACTACACATTCTGCTCTTTTGAAGGGATTATGAAGTAGATGCATCTCATACAAATGATCTATGTACCGTTTATTCTCTAACTCCGGATCACACCAATGCCATCTTTTACAGTGCTTGATTCCTTTTTTCTGAAAACTAAAGAATTTATAATTAGCTAATAAAATAAGATATAGAAAAATACAACGACTTAAATATTTGTTAGGGCAAACACTAAATCTTCTAGCAAGGTTTTTATAGGTCTAAGAGGCGAGCATCATCAATGGAAGCCCGCATTTACTCTATGTAGGAGGGATGGAAGAAGATGAAGACATTCTTGAAACGATTTTCTAATTTTGACTTTGTTTGTGTTTTTGTCTAAAAAAGTAGACTTTATGACCGTTTCCCGCCGGGTTACCCAGTGGTTTTGTTAGTGTTTTTGTAACTTGCACCGTTGGTCCCTCAATGCGTTCTATTGGTTTCTATTTCTCTACAAATACACAATAAATGTTCTACATGTCACTTGCACGCTTGGTCCTTGAAATCATTTCATGATGTGCTGTCAAAGTTTATCCGCGTTTTACATTTACCTTCCCAATGTAATAATTGCATTTTTAACTCTTTGCTTTTGTAGTCGATTCATCTCTATATATTCACTTATATTTAAATTCACTTCGCATATCATCCTTCATATCCAAAACACAGACATACATACCATAACTTCCTGAACCCTTTCACTATCCTAAAACCCAACTTTTTCTATGGCTGCTACTCGTGGATTTTTTAATTTACAGGAACTTAGGGTTTTAGCAAATTCTAGCAAGTTGCCAGACCAATTGCTCGTTTATTTTGACATGCAGACGCAAAGTAAACAAAAGTGTATCTCTCATTATTCCCCCATATTTGAAATAGTGGACCTTCAGCTAATTGATTTCATTGTATTCTATCCATTATCTTTCCCCAAACAATACAGACGAATCCGTTGTTGCCATGATTCAAATCTGTCTATCAAGCATTGGTGGCGGGTATCGGACTGACTTCTCTGGATATCTTCCGACATATTAAAACAATCATGAATTAATTCAAAAGTGATTTTGTGTATTAAATTGAGTTTAGAATGCCAATACCTTTCACATGATTTTACAAATCTATGATTATAACGATAAATAGTTTAACGGATTTAACAAAATCACTAGAATAACCGAGGAAGTGAATAATTGTTTGTTAGTTAGGTTGATTGTTGTTCGGTTTGGTTGGATTGGATTAGAACTTTTTTAAAGTCCTTGAATTAATGGTTTAAACGAGATTATAATTAAGTTTAATGATTTTGTACTGATTGAAGTCCATAGTCACTTTGTCTAAGACGAAATGTTACTGAAATAGTAACAAACGCCACCAATAACCTAAGCCACCGCCTCCTAAATTACATCAAACCGCGCTCTCCTTCAAATAAGGCAACCGCTAGATAATGAAAGAGAAAACCGCTCGTCTAATCTTAATGCAAACCGCGTCAAACTAAAATATAAAACAATAAAGCCAAACCGCCACACTTTAGCAACTCGCCACCTACTTTCACCAACTCGCCATCTATTATTTTCAAGCCAACTCGCCACAAAACCAGTCAACTCGCCTTTGTCCCAGTCAAACTTCCTTTTGACTTAGACAAACTGCCGCATACCTTTTCCTAAAAACGTGATGTTGACCCTAACCTTGTCAAGCCGCCACCAAGAACACCAACACGAATTTTGCATAAACACTCATATGACTTCAAAACCACGGAATTAAGCTTTAACATGTAATTACTAAGTAACTAAAATGAATATTAAGCCAACACAATAACATGTAACTCTGGGGAATCTCTATAATGAAGCAACTCGCCCACTTAGAACACAAATAGAATTCGAATCTTGTAATCTTTAAAATCGACTAGGGAGCTTTGAATTCATCTAGTAGTGGCAACAATAAACTTTGTTTAAACAGTAAGCAAGGAAAACACCAAGATTAACCAACAAATTAAGCCCGTATTGCTTTTTGATCTCGTGTCGTTTCGTTATCACAAATAAGCACGAATTTAAGCTAATCAACCATAACAATCACCATCGAATTTAAACACTGCTCCTGATACAATTGTATGGATCGTTTGAATTCATAACACGGGGTGATGATTGTTGTGAGATTGGCTAGTTTCTAGAGAGGCGAAACACATAATTGATATATCCTTAGTGAGAGAAATTCATTGTAAAATGGAAAATAGATTATGACTAGCTTGTCATCTTTACCAAAGTTGGAAGCGCTTATATAGTTTTATTACAAAATACCGGGTATTAGAACCCGGATAAAAACCGAAAACGACATACAGAATAAACTATGAAACAACGAACTATAAAAAACAATAAATATACGGGGTGACCGAGTCTTTTTTACTCAATCTAACAGACGCAAAGAAGTTATCTTTTCTATATACTTAGATCTCTGTAATTTAATATAATCATACAAAACATTGTAAGTGCTATTTCAAAGTCTCATTATCCTTCAATAATTTAGCCACACTATGATCTAATTCGTTGTTCATTGTTCTCAAGACATCAATTTACTCTAGTTTTTATCTTGGCTTTATTACTTGTTTCATTCAAATTTAACATGTTTCCTCGATTTAGAAAGCTTAGATTTATTGATATTTAGATTCAAGACCTAACAATGTGCTTCCATTCTTGAAAAATATTTTTGAAATTGGGCAACGGTCTTTTTGAGTAAAATATTTTCAGACTCGAGTGATTGTTTTGAGTATTCAGTTGTCTGGTTATCAAGTGATGAATCAAGCATATGACTTTGAATTTACATTGTTCAGGATACTGGTCAACCCTACCTTCATTAATATTTAGTTGTCTCATATTGTTTTGTCTGTAGCAAAGATTATTACATTTAGCAGTCAAATTGTACCTTAGCCAGTTAGATCTTCATCATCATATGGGTCGAATATCTGCCATCATCAGTATCGAATCATGCCCTGACCTCCTGCTTTCATCTTGCACTTTAGATGTCTGTCCCACTCTTTCTATGATAACTAAATCAGCATCCAATGCTTATTACCCATATTTAACTCTTACTCTCTTGTGTGCTCCTCTGTCTTTTATTCACCTTGCTATTATAACAGTCTTTGATGACGTTTCAGCAATGGACTTTATCTAAACATTACCCCTTGTGTTGAGAAGTGTATCTCTGAATATTTACCCTCGATATTCTAGTGTATTCGATAAAGTACTAGTGTCTCATTTGACCTGTCATAATCCAAGGAACTACTGTGATTACGATGACTCTAAATACTGACTGAGTTGAGCACGCCAGAAAAGGAGCCCTGGATCATCATCTTGAAAAATCTTCTTTTGTTAAATGCTTTTGAAGTTGATCTACGATGTGTAACTTTCATACTTTGAAAGTATCATCCAATTCACCAAAGAGTGACATGAAATGCCCTTTTGAATCCATGTTCGATAGAGTGCCTTTTAAGTCTTCTTTAGAAAGAACCTAAAGGTGTGAATGAAGTGATCGAAAATATGTCATGCCCTCTCTTTTTCTTTTGACATCTATGTATTTTAATATGCTGCACATCTTTTGTTTCAGAACTCACAAGCTGCTTTCTGTTCACTAGTTTGTTGAATTGCCAATCTCTGAAGTAACTATTTTTCTTCCAGAACAAGTTTATTGTTTGACAACAAATCAACTTTTAATGCATCAACATATAATGCTTTGAATTGTAATTTGAATGCTCATCTTGTGTTAAGCATTAACGTCTTGTTTTTCAATATTGTAGAGTCCGTTGTTGATTAAGAATTATCTTCAGAGCATGTATTTCCCCAATGGAATCCATGTATACAGATAAATGCGCATCTTTAAAGGATTGGGCATCAAATCTTGGTATATTTTCTGCATACGCTCTTTGAATTAAGAAATATGAAATCTTTTTCAAACGCTGTTCTGAGTTGTCAAGTATATTGCAATCATGTCTGAGAAAGTAATATTTTTTAGTAAGAACGTTTTGTTCTAGTAAATCCAAGTCCTTGAGAGAATGTTCTCTTATAGATAGCCTCGGTACCAAATCTTGTTAATTTATGTGAGAAACTTTGAAAAGTGACGTTATCTTTCTCTAAAGACTCCTTCTGCATCTACTTCCTTGAAAGTTGTGTCTTCTCTTGAACCTAGAAGTTGAACACGAAGAAACTGCGTGTCTTTTGTGAAGACCACTTATGTTTGAGTGCAAATGATATTGGAATTTTGAACATTTTGAATGTTTGTTGAATGGATATCAGATCTTAAAGTAGGTAAGTGATTGTTGTGGTTTTGATGTCGTTGAAATCGTTAATTTGACTGTTTAAGGTTACTTAAGCTTATTGTTAAACGATTAAATGTGCTTAAAAGGACCGGACGACTTATATATAAGTGCTAAGGACCAACGGTGAAAAACAAATTCAGCTTGAAGGGTTAATAAAAAAGGAAATGACTTGTTGTGAATTAGTTTTGAATTCCAAGGACTGCATGTGACAAAAACGAATTTTGTTTATTAAAAAAAAATTTCCCTCCTTTATTACGTCTTCTTCGTTTCAAAAGAGTTAAAATGGAACATTAGTTTATGATCTCGCGTATGAGTACTGATTATTGTCGATCAATTAAAACACCACGATGGATTGTTGAAAGACCGTCATCATAGAATATAAGTTAAAGACCCGTAATTAACCGAAACCCAAAATCAAAAAAACAGAAATGTTGATATAATTCGTCCTCGTAAACTGATTAGAATCGCATTCTGCATAAAGATGATTAATTCCCCTTGGCATCAAATTATAAATCGCTTGCATCAAATGATAATTCTCCTTACCATCAAATGATTAAATTTCCCCTCATCAAATGATTAAATCGTCCTACACAAAAGGATAAACTCGCCCTCTTGTTGTGATTAAATCGCCTTATGTTGTTGATGTAAATCGCCTTCCACGTAGCTTTAATCGACCTCCTTGATGCCTTGTCTTAAATCGCCTCGTGAAGCCGATGTCTAATCCATTATATCTTATTCTCAAGTTGAATTTGTTTTATCAAGGAAATCTGTCTTCGTATATTATTGAAATACAAACTTCAACTTTTTCATTTCTCTTAAAGGAGAAGAAACATTGCGACTTTTCTTTGAAACTGGTATTGAATTTTGAAATTTTCTCATTCAAAGTCGTATTTGTTTACCGAACTTAGGTGAATGCATTTATCTTTTTAGTAAGACATTGTCTCTTGATAAACAGACTTGATAACATCTTTCAAGTATTGTCTGGGAATTGCGGTAGTAGTGTGGGGGTGTGTGGGGGTAGGTGGGCGGGTGACTAATTTCAAATACTTTTCCTTATATACTCTATCTAGCAAGCTTAGTGGTCAAATCAGCATTAGTTTCTCTCAACTTGCGATTGACCATTGATTTTCTCAACTTAATTGCTAAATATATTAGCATAATGATTCAAAATAAGCATATTTCTCTCAAACAGTTGCAGGATGTTGATCTACTATTCTCCTACTTGTTCCACACTAGAAACCTCAGAAATAACATTACTATCATTCTATTGTACATGGTATGGTTTCAATGGGAATGTGCTCCGGTAGCTTAGTAAACTGCTTCTACATGAGTAACATATTGAATATATCATTATAATAGCAAATTTGTAATAAAGGTGTACCCAGCTGATCCGTCTAGAATCATAGACAGCTTTGTCAGGTCTGAGTACCTGATGTCGATGCTTGAGCTGCCAAATATAGCCATCAAAATGCAGTTTGCATAACTTCCTCAATCTCATCAAGATCCGCTGCAGCAGCCATCAAATCAAATTCTTCAGCTAGAGTTTGGATTCCTTGCTTCTTCCTTTTGAGCAATGCAGCAACTTATGTCTGAAGGCTAAGCGAGCATCACGTTCACGCTTTTCTAACTATACGCTTTCTAGCAAGATGACCTAATCCTCTGCAGTTGTAACACCTTATCTAATTACCATTATTCCTATTTGCATTACCCTCAGCCTGTGCTGCTACAACATTACCATTCTATTCGGATTCTGATTAGCAAACCCATGATCACAATAAG
Organism: Tanacetum coccineum; assembly: GCA_026074375.1. NCBI lineage: Eukaryota > Viridiplantae > Streptophyta > Magnoliopsida > Asterales > Asteraceae > Tanacetum > Tanacetum coccineum. The sequence continues at coordinate 10,414 of BQNB010025497.1, read as the reverse complement.
CTATTTTGATTTCAACATTCTAAACGCCTAAATTCTGAACTGCATTCTGACTGCATTCTGAATAACCTCAATTCCCGACCTTCTGTACTGATCTACCCATGTCTGATTCCCGAACATTCGTGCCCAACAATACTGTCTAATACTGATGGCTTACCATTTCCGCCTCCAACCATCTGCATTTGTCTATCTTGACCCATATTCATACCTTGACCAATGTTGCTATCTTGAAGGGTTTTGATGAAATACTCTGTTGTTTGTGGTTGGTGTTTAGTAGTTTTAGTTGAGTGCCTTTGCCAGTATAACAAGTGTCATGTTCATTGCATTTTGATCTGTAATTGTCCTCGGGAATTGCACTTGGTTTTATTACATGTATGTGTCTGTTGAACTGATGTTGTAGGGGATATAGTATGGTGTTAGGAAGTGTTGATGCATGCGTAGGTACTTGTGATGGTTGATCTGGGTGATACACTGAGATAGTTGTAAGGATTTTTGGAATTTTCCATTGAGTTGCCAAAGGATACATTGTTCTTTTGCAAGTCGTTCAGCTCATTAAATCATCTACCACTTATTGATATGTATAGATTTTAGTAAAATCATACAACTGATTGTAATCTGTGTGTATGCAAGTCTTTTTTTGATGAACAATGGTAACGATGTCGACTCCATTCAGGTTGCCAAAGTTGTTTAGAAACTTAGATTGCTAGGGCAATCTTATTCTGGAAAATTTTTTGTTTTCTTGATATCATTCTCAACTTTGAGAAACGATGATAGTAAAACTCATCGTGTTTCCCCCTCATAGAAGTAAATAACATTACCCCATTCATTAAACAACTTACCTTTTTCTCTTGATTCCAATATCATAACCTTCTCATTCTTGTTAACACGTAACCAATTTCCTAGCATCAGTTTCACAACATCAACAGCAGCATAGATATCTCAGAAACCGAGAGAAGAATAGTCTGAATGGATTGATCATCGGATTCTACTGTTTAACTCTTCTCTCATGATTAATCATCTGTTCCGCGACATGAAGAGGGTTTCATTGACGGAACATACATGCTGCATCACCTGGTTCAGATCATTCGTCTGACCATATGGACCACTCATAATGAAGGAAATTGTAAGATTAACTTACCATTTGGTCTACTCGTTTGCATAACGAAGAAACGAGAGGACCATGGAACTAGTTTCTCATGGTGGTTAGGCATAAGGGGGCGGTGTTTTAGGACTAGCAGCTAAAAATTCTGTTACAGTACATGTAAAGAGTGTAGTGAAATTAAAACAAGGGATCTTTTTTTTGTTATTGTAGAATATTTGTATATGAGATTTGTGATTTTGTAAAAAATGATTATTCTCCTCCCAAAGAAATGTATTAATTCTCCTCCTAAAGAAATGGATTAATTCTCCTCCTGAAGAAATGGATTAACTCTCCTCCTGAAGGAATGGATTAATTCTCCTCCTGAAGGATGGACTAATTCACCTCCTTAATTCGCCTCCTAAGAGAAAAGTACTAATTCGCCTTCTAAAGAAAAGTTACCATAATTCTCCTTAAAGAACAAACGAAGTCCCTCCTGCAAAAACGAACGTCACCTTTTTTAAAAACACAAAAAACCATTTATTGACGTTTTACCAAAATTTTTTGTACAATCTAATGCTATCTAAGCCTAGTAGAACTGTAAAAACATAAACATAAACATTGTTGACACGAAAGAAATTGGAAATCATGATTTGAGGTACACAAAACCTTTTTGAACAAAACCTAAAAAGATGACCTTTGATTTTTTTCTTAGATTTTTTCTTTACTTGTAACTAAAACTAGCATAGAAGAAAGAGGAAAATGCAAACCTTTATGGCTATTTTGAACACCCAGACAAAGTATAGACACTTGTGCTGAGTACTCGCACCAACAAAAACAAACCAAAACACCAAATGAAACACCTGGCTCTTGATACCACAATTTACATGATATTCCATTTCATCACCTCAAACACAAAATAAGAGACAAAATCTTAGAGGAGAGAAAGAACTAGAGAGAGAAAATAAAAGAGAGAAAAAATGGTTACTTGACTTAGAGAACAAATGAGACAACACCCTCACCACACTTTGGAGAGAGTTTATGATAGTCACAAGAATAAACCCTAGAGTGGTTCTCATTTGGGATTTATATTTGTAGCCGAACATAATACAAATAGGCCTTTAAGCCGACACCTAGGCCCAATTACTAAATGAATTCCATGAAACATAGACTAAACTATTAACCGAGTATTGGAGAATAATTAATTACCATCACTTTAATAAAACACTAAGTACTAACATCTCCCCTAAATGGGTAGGTCATTGCGCAATATGGCTTCACTTCTTGTGACGTCTTGATTCCACCAGAACCTAAAGACTTTGGAATTCATATTTATGAAGTTCTTTTTGGCATGCTTGTGAGATCTTTGATCTTGATCTTGTAACATGATATTATTGACAAAATACTGATTGTCCATGTCTTTGGCCTTGATTGCGTCCTTGACACTAAAGATCTTTGATCTTTATCCTTGAATCTTTATGCCTCCTTGTGATCTTATGTCTCCACCCTCATGCTCAAGGTCTAGGAAAGCTTCTAACAATCCTCCCTCAACATTTTTTATTAATATGAGACTTATAACCACATCAAGAAGAGTAATACGTGTGTTCCACTTGTTAGATATATCTTTGTTATTGTTCGCATCTTGTTAAAATGTTCTTTTGAGGAAGTGCTTGTACATCAGAGATTGCAGAAGACTTTCGATATGAGTGTTTTTAGCTTACATCATGTATTAAACTTTGTCGATGAGCATGATGTCTTGAATCTTGACACGTCAGGACTAGCAGTGCGACGCTTCCAGGAAAACTCTGCAAGATAATAGTGATAAACATACATGGAAGAAGAGTGCTTGTCACTTCGGTCAAATATCGGTTGCAATAACCACGGTTCCCGCGTTAAATCAGTATAAATACTGCCTGTGATTAGGTAGAATTATCAAAAGGAAGTCTCTTGACAGGTATATTCGTAGACTGCACTAGCTGTTCTTGATTACCTGAGCGTCTCAAAGACGGACAACACGGTAAGAGTGAAATAGATAGTTACTATCTTTTTTATTGAGTCGCCAATTCATATACTGGACCAAAATTGATATCTAGTTGACACAAGCGTGATTCATTTAGAATCTCGCAAGTCACCTACCGCAGAGCTGTTAATGTGACACTAGAAGATTTCTATTCTCATTGTGAATACTAAATATAGTATCACTCTAGAATGTTCTGCAATTACCACAAGATAATGCGTATGACGGCGTTTGATACCAAATGTTGTATAATTATGTATGACATATATTGGATATTGAAATTGTTTATCTATATTTTTTCATGATCTCCTTTTGTGTGCTTCTAGACTTCATAAGTGCACATTTTTTATTGTGAAATCGAGGCTTGAGCATGACTGCCACCTTTTTCAATATCAACGATCCTCGAATTAGAAAGCCGAGTAGAAACGTTTAAATCTCTTGTGAGGACACAAAAAATTAAACAAACTTAATTTAAAAGAAGCCTGAGTAGCTGGTAAGGGGAGTTGCCTTCATCAATGAGGTCTGAAGATGACACTGTCTTCAATATCAAATCAATCTTTGTGATTATATAGATTTAATGCATTGACCTAGTTAATACTACCCATAAGGTTGTATTGAGGGCTTTCTTTTCTTTTCCACCCTTTATCCTTACAATTCTTTTAATTCTTCAACCCCTTCCATGTTTACACCAAGCTTCCTCATAATCACATTGTTTGGGATTTGTTCGCAGTGATAACTCATAGCCTTGTAAAAATATTCTTCCGTCCTTACTTTACTCCGTTTATCAATCAACCTGGACTTCTACTCAGATCACATGAAGTGTTTTTGAGGTAGATCCCTCTGGTTTTTTGCTGGATCATGGAACGAATATACCTAACCTTAACTGCCTTATAACTCCTTGAGAGACAACAGTTGGCCGGTCTTTGGGCATTGCCATGAAGATCCATAAAACCATTGAAAAATCAATCAACGTATCTAAGAAATCAATTATGACACATGAGAGCTTGTTAGAGTTTACCACAAAGCTCCCCTACACATATTGCACCATATTACGAAAGAGTTTTTTGTCACATGCGAGGTTTTGGAAATGCCATTATAATTGATGATCGTGTATCCATATCATTAATCCCGTATTAGATCACATTTTAATCACGTATGTCTCCCCTCAAAAATTACATATGTGTTGACAATTTTGGGAATATTAGCGAATTAAAAAACAAGTTAATGTCCGATAATTCACATGAGTCTAACTAAGTCTTGGGAGAACATAAGAGCATGCAGAATTAAACTTATTATTATACTCCCTCTTAATAAAAGATTAGAGTGAAAACTTAGAGTGGGAGTTTGTTGAGCACATAATTTTGAAAGAATTTGAAATTTTCTTTTTGAAAATATCTTGAAAAATTATACTCAACAGGAAAATGATTTTATATTTATCTTATTAATTATTATTTTCTTGGTGCTTGTGCTTCTCTTGAGCATTCACAAACTTTGAATGTTTTCATGACATTGCTCAAGACCAAGAAGATATGAACTTCCCGTTGTTTAGGATAAAGTACATAAATGGACATTTTCCTTTCATTGAACTGCACAGAGTCCTAAATTGACAGTTACTTATCAATTCTAGAAGAATTTTTTTTTTTGAAAAGAACATGTATTATGGAAAGCATTTAAACTCCTCGCTCGAACTTCATTTATATACCCGTGTTAATATTAATCAACATTTCTAGGTACGTAAATGTTATCGAATGTCGAGAACATGTCAAGAAGATTATTTTTGTATTTTTTGAATTTTTTTGATTATATTTTGCTTCTCTAGGATTTATATTTTTATATTTTAAATTTTTCTTATCAAATATATACAAAGAATTACAAAGATTTTTGCAAGACGTCAGTGTTATCCTGGAAGGAACAAGGTTCGCAAACCAAGGCGACAAACCAAATATAGGAAACGTTCCACCTGGATTAGCCTTGGGTGAAGAGTGGATCGGCCAGTTTGGTAAGTCCGTCTTGACAAAATACATTTGCAATCGTAATCCTTAATCCACGTGGCGTCTCCTTTTATGAAATGGTGTAGCGAACAGCGATGCTTTTTGTTTATCACGAGTGTTTTGAATCGGTATTGCAGGATATGGCAATGGCTGATTTTCTGAGATCACAATAGAAATGGAATCTTGTGACGTATAGCCATAATCCGTTAACTGATCCCCATCGAAAGGACTTGGGCACAACAAGCGGATAAGACACATATTCTGCTTTCGCGTTAACAGCCCAACATTTCCCCCACTTGTTCTTTGAGACCATCTAACCAGCTTTTCACCTAAGAATATGACTCCCCGGACGTACTCTTGACGATGTCCTTTACATCCGCAGAATCAACATTTGAAAAGCCGTAGTTTCAAAACCAACATCCTTCGTATACCAAGACCCATACTGACGGATTCCCCAGAGATATGCGAAAGATCCTTTAACCTCTTGAGTGCTTCTCGGATGGCATTATCCTGTACCGTAGCACAAAACAAGAAGCATGTTCAATGTCCGGTCTGCTGACGTAAAGATACATTAAGGGGGGGGGGGGGGCTGATCGTGTGTAGGTATATAAATAAAGTAAAAGCAACTAGTAAAAACCACTCCTTGTGACAGAGTAATAATCTAATTTACTAATAAAATATATTTTTCGGAAAATATTAAATAGAGAAAATTATACCCTTAGGGACAGGTGGAGAAAATTCAAATAATCCTATCATATATTTGTCCCAACGAAGCGTTGAATATTTGAAGAATCTTGTTTCGGTTCGTGATCGCGTGCTGTTGAAGTAATCGATATGTTTGGATTGCATTCTAATTCTAACTACGCAAAGGGAAAGCACATACCTATGTGCGCTAAACTTGAATTAAGGCAATTTAAAAATCTAACGACATTTAAAAACAAGTAAAAACTAATTAATAACTAATTAACTAAAAATGACAAATTAAAACTCTAAAAACTCAAATCAATATTCTTAACTAGAATGAAAATGAAACAATTTTTAAAAAATAGAAATTATTTTTTTGAATTTTTTTAATTATTTAAAACTAATTTTAAAACTAAATAATACATAAATAATAAAACAAAAAAATACTAACTTAGATCTAAAAAATTTAATAAAATATAACTAAAAATACTAAACTAGGTTTTTTGTATGTTTTGATTTTATCATTCGAAGGGATTTACAAAGAAAAACGGATCTAAAGAGTTGAACACAAATAATCTGAGAAAATTAATATACGCTAAAGATAACTCAAAATTAAACTTATATAAAAAATAGATGTTGCAAAGTATAATGAAAAATCCTAAGGGCAGATGGTTAACGCGTGGTGTGTTTGTGTGGGGAGTCACACTCAAATCCTGTGGACCTACCTATTTGTAAAAAACACATTTTAAAAAAAATTTTCATTTTGAAAAAGCTACGAAGAAAAATCTAAAATTGAGAATCTTTAAATATAGCGACTTTGCTAAATCTTATTAATAAGCTAGGAAAAAGACAGTTAGAAGTGACAGTTTGCAAAACTAGCTAGTGAAGACTTTTAGGAACCTAGTAAAAACTGTTTGAGCTTTTGAGACACAATAATCTTAATAGAAAACTAAAGAAGCAAAAAACAAACCTAATTCTAGACTCAATAAGCACTTATAACTAGAAATAAGCAAGTGAAATAATGCTGAAAAACATCAAAAGGTACTAAGACAGTTGACACAAAAAGATACTTTTAAGAGACTTTTGACCAAATTATAAGCTAAGAATAAGGACTAATTAGCACTAGGAAAAAGCTAAAAACTAAAAACATATTAAGTCCTATACTCTAATAACACAAATAAGCAGGAATTAAGCAAACTTGATAAAAAAATAAGCTAGAAAAAGGCAAATGAAAATGACAGTCTACACTACTATTTTTTTGGCTTTTTAAAAATAAATGACAACTTGAAGCTTAAATTTTAAGACTCTAAATCACTTTTAACAAACTAAAAGCTTAAAACAGATTGAAACCATACTACACTAAGTTGATTTCAATAAAAATTAACCTAAGATTAGTTAAAATAAGGCCTTATTTGATCCAAACTTAGACTTTTAAAAATAGCAATGAACAAGCATTACTTGACTGTTTTTGATCTAACACTCTTTAAGGATTTTCCAAGGTTTATAAACTTGAAACAAATGCAAAATGATGCACAAGAAACTAGTTTTGAGCACAAATAAAACAACTCAAGTACACTTTTTAAAGAATTAAACCACTAAAAACCATTTAAATTAGCAGATTTGGATTTTTGATTAAACTAACTTCAAAACTTAACAAAGCTTATTTCTAACTTATGAAAACCAGCATATAGACCTTACTAGAGCTTATCAAATCCATTTGAACTCCAAAATCAGACTAAACACAATTTTGCTAAGTTAAAACTGCTCATCCCAAACACCCCTTTAAAACTAGCAAATACATTTTAAGCTAAAACAGACCAAATAAAGCTTCAAATAATGAAAACAGATTAAGATCTAGGCATAATAAGGACAAATAAGCATAAACCAAGGAAAAATAAGCACTCAACAATAAGCTACACTAATAAGCTATTTTAACTAATAAGATGGACATATTATATAAAATCTCAAATTAAACTATTCTAAACTATAAATTAGACAGATAAAACTATATTAAGACCGAATAAGCACAAATAAGCAGAGAATAAGCAAAAATAAGCACTAATTAAGCAGTTTAATAAGCTGAGACAGAATTTAAGCTAAGATGAGTAAAAGTAAACTAACCTTGTCCTTTGCTCAAAACAAGGACAGATAAATGCTCTTTAGAGCTTATCTACAAGCTCATAAGCTGGTACAAACCTATAAGCCCATCCATTTCTGGCCTATCTTCCAATTTAAGCATTTAATGACTATTTGAGCTATTTAAATGATTAGCTTATTCAGTTAAGCCTTAAGCAAGCTTAACTGAATAAGAACTAGCTTACGAGGTAATAAGGAGCTTATTGAGCTTATTAGGTAGTTTCTAAACACGTGTTAAACGAAAATGTATAAAAGTAAAGTATGAATTCAATATAAAACTTAAAGGAAAACTAAACTTTTATTGATAATGAAAAGGTTACTAGCTTGAAAAGGAAACTACAATTTCAAAAAGACAATAAGCTGAAAATAAGCTAAAATACTACTAAAAGCTACTTAAAAACTACACACCCTCTGTGTAAAATCCTCTTTCTATTTATAGTGAGGATGGGAAGCTTCTAGGTCTTAAGGAACGTCACTTTGCTTTAATCATGACCCTTCAATCATAACAAACTATGAATCCATCCATTTTGAGCCCTTGACCCTCCTTCACGTCTCATCAACCAATGGGATTGCTCAGGATCGCCAGGGTGTGAAGGAGTGATGCAAACGTGCCATGTTGGCCTTCTAGAAGAGAGGGAGCATGGAGGGAAGGATTTACCTGTACGTTAATTAGTTGCAGTGAATTTTGGGAGGGAAGAGTGAATAGTGGTTTTGACCTGGTGTTTTATCATTTTGACTTGGGTTAAGATATTAGGGATTGGGCTTATTTATCATTTCTTGGGCCAGGAAATGTTTTGGATTGGATTAGGGATTTGTATAATCATAATAGGCTTATGATTTTGGACTAGGATTAATATAATTCAAATGTTAATGGACTGACCCGGTCCATTAAACTGGTACGAGATGGCCTATTAAAGGTGAAAAACGCTTTTGGCTTTGTTTTCTCATGCTCTTCTAATCTCGTGCTTATGTTTGTCCTTTTTGGCTTTGTTTTTGTCCATTTTTGATATATCCGATACCTGCACAACACAATTACAAAATAGACATATACAATGTATTTTTCAAGTAATTTTGATCATTTAAGCTCGTTTTAATAAAGAAGAATGATATGTGATTAAACACATATCAATAGCCACTTCCATTTGGTTAAAAACAATTTGAACTTTAGTAATTTCATCTAAAAGAGTTTTATTAAATGCATTAAATGTGTCTTTTAAAACTTTTATAAATGGAATTATTTCAGTTACAAAACATGCTTTGGTAAAACCCCACGCACCAGCAGTACTAGCATCAGATGTAGTTCTCTTTTTCACAACATTGTCAAAATTGGCCAGTTGATATTTTAGCTTTTTAAGACTTTCATTACCAAACTTACCTTAAGAAGTTTACTAGGAGCTTCAATTTTAACAAGTGTATGTGACGTAACGGGTATTTTAGAAAAGGACGAATGTTTTAACCAGAAAGCTTGTTCCGTAGACAATTCTTTTTGAGTGACAAAACGTTTACCAAAATCTTCTTTTATCTTATTCAACTTTGAATAATCAATTGGAGAAATCTTAATCTTATTTTCGATTGAAATTGGATCATTTTGTTTATCAAGCATCTTTGATCGACTTTCTTCTTCCAAAAGCAATGTCTCTTCATCATTAATAACAGAAATCACAGCATGTTCTTTAGCAATAACACTACCATCATATAATGTTGGTTGAATCTGCTGAGCTTTTTTTAAGATGGAACGGATTTTGATAACCAAGAGCTTGTTTGTGAGTGTCATCGTAAAAAAATTATGGTTTCGTTAGCATATGCATTGCTTGCGTAGATCGATACGTCTTACAAATAATATTCTCTAGTTATTTATTTTGTTTTTCCAAAACAATTTCCTTGTCAATGTATTTAGACTCTTTTTCTTTAGATGTTGTTTTGAAAACAGTTAATGTTTTTGATAAAGATTCCTTTTATTTAACATGATTAGAAAAAGTTTCTTTAAGTGTATCGATCTCCTGCTAAAAAGCCATAAGCTTTGCATTTCTATTCCGAATTAAGTAATCCATTTGAGAATCAATTAATTTTTCACGTTTGTTCAAATCAACATTTTGTCTTTGTTCAAAAATGGCAACTCGTTCTTTATATCTCTCAAGCTCAACGGTTAATGATTCATTTACCATTTTATTTGTCTGATTTTCCTTATCTAAATTAGCTACATGATCAGTCATTTATTCAACCAAAGATAGCACCAATAAATCATTAGATGTAGAAGAATTAGTATCCTGAATAACCGTATCTTATGACTCTTGCAGATATTGAGAATACGGAATGATATTACTATCACTATGTATCTCATCATCTTAAAAATCGGCAATATGTGTCTGTTCAAAATACTGCATCTCTTGCACATCCTGATTAATCATACCATTCGGATAAGAATAAGAATTTAGCACCTTAGAGAGAACAACTAAATCACAACTTGAAAGATTTGACATCAGAACCGCTTTAGCCGAGGATAAGTCATCA
>BQNB010025496.1:4291-59578 GCA_026074375.1 Tanacetum coccineum | reverse complement strand
CTCGGGTGTATAATAAATTATAACATAATGGGGAAACAAAAAATCAACACTCATTACATGTCATAGCATATAAATTACCATAGGCTTGGTAAAGGATCAAACTTCTACCGCTAGGCGCAATCATTATTCATTACTATCTAAGAGGTCTTTTAAAGGGTTGTGGGGTGTAGGTGTAAGATAACATTAACGGAAACGGATGGGATACATTTGGGTGGTGACTTTGGGTGAATTTGGAGTGGAAGGGTTAGCTAATTATTTATAAGAATACATGTTGGTTTGGTTACTAAGCCAAAGACTCGGACAAAATATACAAACTTTATAAATCTCTACACCAATCTCTTTCTTTTTCTTTTCTTGACTCTAATATAAACATAAACATAAGCAAATGGCATGCCGTACATTTTTTTCACTCTTTTTTTTATATACATTTTTTTATACATTTTTTCCCTGCCATTTCTTAAACATATGATACATCATGGGGGTTTATAGATACACCCTTACAGTTAAACTTTTACACACTCGATTATTTACAATCTAACTAATGACCCGATTTGAGATGGATCAACATAATATGGAGCTTATTGAGCTCTATTGGGGGTAATAAATTACTTCTTCCATAATTCTTCATAAGATGAATACTACCATAAATCCCAATCGTCCCAAAACAGTATTTACAAGGATAAGGACGTAGCATCCTTGTACTCAATAAGTAACTTGGGTTAAAACAATAATGTACTAAAAGTGAGTACATACAAGGTAGGCTAAGGCAATTTGGGTGTAACAATTGGTTTATGGGTGACAATGCTCTTCATTAATAGTCTGCCTTAACGAGAAAATTATGAGAATCGTTTAGAGAATCGTGAAAAATGTATAGGCTTCGGAGGTTGTCTAAGGGGTATCCTGCACTAAAAATGAGTGCATGGCAAGGGTGTGGGATAGTTATATGATCGGTGTGACCATAATAACAATTACAGGTTTAAAACATGGGTATAAATCCTAGTGCCCTCCTTATCTAGCAAATCCTAATAACTTACTATGGCCGTCTCGGATCATCACAAAAACAAGTTCTAGAATTTAATATACTACCGGTACACTCTCATATAATTTTAACCGATACCAATGCTCCAGAAAAGGGCGACAAAAAACCAATACGAACACATCTGTAACGTCTGAATAAGACCCATCAGGACTAAAGCATTCGAACCTTAACTCGAGGAAAGCAAAGGTACAAATTCATCTTGGGTATCAATAATGTTATACCCCAAATTCCTAAATAATCCAAAAGGCGAACCTCACCTTTTTGGGTGCAATTTGGATGTTTTTTGTGATAGTCCATACCATTCCTATCCACGAAGACGCTATAAAAACTCGGTTTTTAAGCGGATTGTAGGTGTCATAAAAAATTTAAATTATAGTCAAAAATTAACCTTATGCTAATGTTTCGATAATTACCCCTCATTTAAAAGAACAAGCAAATGGCACTTGAAGGAGTAGTTTTCTAAGGCTTATTTCCCCTACACTTAAAGTTTGAAAATTGTCCATTAATAGTTTAAGAATTACCACGTAAAAACGAATAAAGGGATAAGAAAACAAGGAAAAGAAACTAGTATTCCCCTGGTTTGCTCAATAATCGAGAAGAAACATGCGATAACTAGTTAAATCGTCCTCCAAAAATCGTCTAATGAAACTTCCTAAGAACTTTCAAGCTTCTTCTCATCAATTATAACCTATAAATCAAAGACAAAAGACAACTACAACCAAGCATAAAATCGGCACGGATATATATAAAAATACAATAGAGTTTTTTAGGGTCTTGACTCTATGACAAGCAGTAAAGATAGTATGAAAGTATGATAAAATCCATAGGTTTATGCAGTTGTACAAAGCATTTCAAATTTATAATATTGCACATCTATTTTTCAGGAAAAACTTGAAAAAATTCGATTTTTACATTGCTGGAGACATGTAACCGTCTAGTGTTAATCTGACTGCCGCCTCCAGCACTGAGATAAATTCTTCATCGTTTTTTAATGAGCAATTTCCTGCACGTAATTATTATTAAATCTAAGAAAGCACTGTCATAAAAACCTGGAATTAATCATTACAATCACATGACTCGAAACTGACACGAATTAATCTAAACAATTTATTTTAAATGTTTAAATTGGTTCTAAAAACCAGATATATTCCCTTACACTTATTTTATTGTAAAATACCTTTGATTGCAAATAAGAATGAAGTTATAAACAAACAAAGCATGATTACATAATTCATTCAAACATAATAAAACAAACAATAAAGAATTAAAACACAAAACACTTCTAAGTGCGAGAAAAGTAAATATTGGGTTGCCTCCCAAAAAGCGATTTTCTTTATTATGAGTCTAGTAGCTAGACTCGAAGTCACAAGTCCTTACGTGACTTCTCCTTCATCATCTACCTCATCTTCTATTTTTAGAAGAGCATGGCGCTCATGTTTGAAGTTTTTATTCCTCCATCGGTCGAACTCCATCTCCTTTTCTTGTGAAGTTTTATCTTTTCCTCCCATTCCAAGACTAGCCTATTCACAGTCATAGTGAGGGCTAATAGCTCTATGTCCTTTTCTTAATCCCTTATCTCAGTTCCTACAAAGGGATTCAAGTATCCTATGAAAGCTTATCTTACCCTTTCCAGATCTTAGAGTTATGGTGCCCTTATCAAACTTAATCACGGCCTTGGCCGTTGTCAGGAATGGTGTTCCTAGGATGAAAGCCTCTTTTTGTTTTCCTAAGTCTAAAATCTAGAAATGCTACGGGGTACACATACTCAACAACCCTAGAATAATACGTCCCTCGATGCTATTCCTAAAAGGGTAGATATACGAGTGCTAGCTAGAGAGAGAGTCTAATGACCTCTTAGCAGTGCCTTTTGTTGGTTAGATTTCATGTAGGTAGAGAGGGAATGACGTTCACGTCGCTCCTTGGTTCACTTGGGTGTTCCATGTGTTTTTCAGGCCCCATGTTACAGCATAAAATCGACGGGATAGATATAAATACAATGAGAGTTTAGGGTTTTGACTCTATGAAAACAGTAAAGATAGGATGAAATTAATGATGTAATCATAGGTTTATGCAAGTTTACCAAAGAGTTTTGAATTTTAAATATTGCACTTTTTATTTTTCATAAATACTTGAAAAAATTCGAATTTTTACATTATTTGAGACGAGACGCCGTCGGGTGTTAATGCTGACGCCATCTCCAGGGTCTGTAAAATTTTCTTCTTCGTTTTTAATGAGAAATTTCCTGCACGCAATTTTATTAGTTAAATCTGAAGAAATCACTACATAAAAAACCTGGAATTCATCATTACAATCATATGACTCGAAACTGACGTGAATTAATCTAAACAATTTATTTTAAATGTTTAAATTTGTTCTAAAAAAGGGGATATATTCCCCTACACTTATTTTGTTGCAAAATACCTTTGATTGCAAATAAGACGAAGTTATAAACAAATAAAGCGTGATTACACATTGATTCAAACATAATAAAACAAACAATAAAGAAAAAAAACACACGACACTCCTAAGTGCGGGAAAAATAAACATTGGGTTGCCTCCCAAAAAGCGCTTTTCTTTATTTATGAGTCTTGTAGCTAGACTCGAAGTCACACGTCCTTACGTGACTTCATGAATGCTCACGTGTCCATGAATGAGCCATTCTTTCATACTTTCATTCACTTGGTATTCGGGACCTAGGTTCAAACAATTCTTGTACATGAATTTGTTCTTTTCGTACACATCCTTGAACCCGTTAGTTAGATCTCTTTGGCTTAACACAAGGATGGGTGGAATCTTACTCCGTGAAACATGCCCCCAACATTTAAACCTAAATATAGTGCGGGGCATTTGGAATGTGTAACTATCAAAGATCATATTAAAAGATATTAATCCCTTCGCGCAATCATATTCGAGTTTAGTGATTTTCTTAAAAGGTTTGACCATCATAAATTCATCTTTATTTATAAGAATAAACTCTCCTATGTCTTCCAATACCACAAAATCTGTGATGTAGGTGAAGCTGCCTATAAACACGTAGACATCCCTAACAATGACAACTAAGTTTTTCCCTGTGCTTTCTAATCCTTTTACCATAATAGTGTTGCAGGCTTTATGCGTGATAATGTTTATTGGTAAGAAGGGGTTAAAGTAGGCGACAAATTTCCTAAATCCGATCATACATTGGAATGCCAGGTCATCCCCATCGAAATTATTAATTGCCTTTTCACGACGTAGCATTCCAACATTCTTGTACTCAATCAATTCATTAAGCACTTCACCGTCATCCGAATCATTATCTGAATGAGGAAAGGGAGAGACAAGAGGTGTATCTACTGATTCGTCATCGGACTCAAGGTCATTCATATCAGTCTCATTAGGATGATTGGCGAAGTTGTTAAGAAATCATTCAATACTCTCTAAGCGAGAGTCAATAAAGGCCGAAATAATCTGTAACTCATGGAGCTCTTGGACGGCTCTTGTACGCAGTGCGACTGTTAGGATAGGGCAATTATTGGGTGGCGGATTAGCGTTCTCCATAGCGAAGAATGGAATAGTCAATGAAAATTACGAACAAACACACAAAGAAAAGATAGACTACAAGAAAGCTAATATACGGAATTAAATTTTCACTTGAAAGGATTCAAGTGAGTAGAACTAAGTTAAACTATGATCGAAACCTAACTATTCCCCACGCAGCAGCGCCAAAAACTTGACGTGGAGGTCGTAAGGGACTTCTACATGAAGTTTTACAACTCCCTAGGCAGTGTACCTAATCGTTGCAGTGTAGTATAGGCAAGACTCGGGGGTTGTTATCGTTTTCTAGGGGAATAGGTTGGGAAGGCTTGATCATGGTCTGATAGAATTCCAGGGGTTGAGAGAAGATTCTTTTTGTATTTTTATATTTATAAGAAAGCAAGTAAATATCATAGGTTGAGAGGTTGGTTTGTTTAACTAATAACTAAACTAATTATAATCTAATCTACTGGTGATAACTTTATAATAAACAAATGTATTTACCTAATCATGCACTACTCCTCAGATTGTTTCTCTTAGATTCGTTGCCTTGTCACACTTGTGATGATCTATGTAAGTATTTCCTAGGTCATGAACGGATTACATGAACCCGTCATTTATTTAATATTCTGTTAGGGCAACGCACAAGTAAGGTAGTGTAAAGACTATTACAAGGCCCCTAAGAGTATATTAAATGCATGTGAAATAACTTAAGAGGGATCAACCATATTAGGGTAAGGTAGTATGAAGACTATTACCGATGGTATCCTTTCTACCCTACTCGCATTTCCCTAGACATATCAACAGCGATACAGACAAAAGCTGGTTTTCTATTCATCAACAAGAAGCAACATCAAAAGGATCTACAACCTAAGGTTTCATGCAATCATAGATAAATACAAAGGAGGGTTTAGCCTCGCATGTTGTAAAGAAAGCAAGAAGATAAATCAATCAAACAACACATAGACATATTGAATGATTAATGATAAATAACCTTACTTGATTAAAACATAGATTCAAGGTAGTACAATAGGGTTTTGAGGCCCTAAAACGACCTATAAAGCTGCTAGAATGACTAGGGTTCGTCTCCCTAGGTTTATACAAAGTTACACACCTAAAACCCTAAAACGAATTTATATTTATAAAGATATTGATGTGACGACGTCACTTAGAAATCCTGATGCCGTCGCCACGTAGATGATTCTAGATCCTCTTTAAGTCGGCCACGTCCTGACGTCATCGCGAAATTCCTGACGCCGTCACTATATGGATTACGACGGCGTCGCTTTATGCCTATGACGCCGTCTCCAGCCACTGTTTGCACAAATCTTCAAAAGATTTGGTGTAGGTCTGTAATCTTGTCCGTATCTTCTCCAAATGAGCCCAAGTCATGTGTATTTCCTCCAAAAGCCATCCAAGTGCTAAAAACCTGAAAACAAACAATTAAGTACGTAATCTGGGCATATTTGCAGGATTTAGGGGGTAAATGACCCCGCAATAGTGTATAAATTGACACCTCATCAAATACCCCTACACTTGGGATTTGCTTGTCCTCAAGCAAATGGGCTTTTCACCCTAGACAATATCAATATTGGGGTCATTTAACCTACTCTTTAAAAGTATTTTACAACACAACCTTCTAGACCTCGTAATTTAAAGCACGGAAAGTATATACTAGCACCTCACATAAGTGTTTAGGATTCTCTCTTTCACTCGGGTGTATAATAAATTATAACATAATGGGGAAACAGAAAATCAACATTGCTTTAATCCCTAAGATATATTATAATTAAACTAAAGGATGCTTTATGCGAATGCGTTAATTGTGACAGGATTCAACGTGTCTAGGTCTTAGGAAGAAGTCCCGCCTAGGTCTTAAGAATGATATGCCGCCTCGAGATAAGCACTCATTGCACTAAACAAACAAACCAGCATTTAATCAGATTTAATTTGACTAATACAATTTTCTATCATTTGGCTTGTACCGCTCTTTTATCTTTTGATTATCTTCTTGCGTGATTATTGTGTATTGAGTTGATTTAAGTCACCACCAAACCTGTGCCAGTCTCTCAGGATGAACCCCCTCCTTTATCATTAGAACTAGGTTTAGCATAGGTTTAACGTTAATTAAAATTAACTAGACTAATTAATTAGAATAAAATACTAATAGAATATAAGGTTAACTTTCTCGCTCTTAGTGTTCGACACCCTACTTACCACGAAACTCCATCTTGACCGGGTACACTGCCCGTTAAAGAGTTGTTTTAGGATAAGTCGGCAAAATATAAATTTAAAACTTGGTAATCAATAAATACAACCTACACGACAACACATCAAGTTTATGGCGCCCTTGCCGGGGAACGAAAATTGTTTAATCTTTATTTTGTTAGTATTTTTAACCCTTAGCTTAGAATAATTTAATTAGCACAAATTAATTATGTTTGTATCTGTTTAATTGTGTGTTTAATTATTTGTTTAAATTTATGCATTATTTAATTGTTTTTCAAAGTACTTTGTTCTGGTTGAACACCTGATACGGCGTATCCACCAGTTGGATACGACGTATCAAACTTTCTACCCAGATACAACATATTGATTTTTGCAGTCTAAACAACGTATCCTGTTCTTCCAAACAATACGGCGTATTCTGCAAACTCAATACGTCGTACTGACCTTTAACAGATCCATACGGTGTATTTAAATCAATTGAATACGTTGTATCGACCACCTAATACAGTAGCAACCTTGACTTTTCGTATTCGATTTCCTGTTTTTATGTGTTCTCTTCCCCGAGGGCACATCCTACTGATCATTTGTTCTTATTCTCAAGAAACTGTTTGACGAAGGAATCACCATGGCAGAACCAAATCTAAATGATTACGCTTCCGTTATCCAAAAGAACTTCCTCTCAGTTGATAACAAAGGAAGAATGGTTGAGAAGAGTTTCCTCAAAATACAAGGGACATTTTTAGTAAAAATACGTGATAACACTTTCAATGGGACAATTGGAGAAAACCCGATTGAACACATTGAAAATTTTCTCAAAGTAGTTGGACCACTCAAAATAAAAGGCGTAAGTCAGGATCGATTTAGGCTTAGCGTCTTCCCTATCTCACTCACAGGGTCCGCATGTGAATGGTTTAAAAAGGATTGTATTGGATCAGTAACTACTTGGGAAGATTTGGTAGAAAAGTTCATCCAAAAGTTCTACCATCTTTCTTATAACAATGATGAGATAGAAGCTGATGAAGATAATAACCCCGACGATATTGCTGAAATCTTTAAGATCGAAGGCAACCTATTTGACTTTGAAACACCCTTATGCAAAGCATTTAATGAATTCAACTACCTTCTTAAGATTGACACAAATCTATTTACTTTCGATATCCAAGAAATCAAGACTTACGAGGAGCATAAATACGAGTTGAATAATAATATGACGGGGGATCTTGAGGAAGCATGGTCGGATAACGGGGTGCCATATCAATTGTGTGATCATATATGCGAACCATATCATTTCAAAAATGGGAAGGTTAAATTGCCCACATGTAGCGCAGATATAGACGGATTCTGTAACGGTGGAGAACTACCCAGGATGGTTCGAGTCGGATGCATGACTTATTTCCAGGATCACCAATGGTATGATGAATTAACTGATGGAGTGCTGAAAGAAGAAGCCTTGATGCATAAGGCCAGATTTGAAGGATCATGGGGGTATGCAACTCTCGGAGTGATGAAATTCTGCGCATGGTTGAAAAATAGTTTTGAGAGCTTCCACGAACTGGATCATGATGTATTAGTAAAGCTGGAGGAATGTTGGTGGAAAGTAAATACTCATGAACATGCCTTATTAACTCGTTGGGAAAATCTCGGTTGGGGCCATATGCGAAGACCAAACTTAAAAATACTTATAACCCTTATCTTGATATTAACCGTATATTTGGTAGGAATTATGGAGCAAACGACGTTGGTAATACTCAAGATAGTCTGGAACATAAGAAGGAACATCACGATCCATTAATCTACCGAGTTAAAAGATTCAAGATGATGAAATACTCATTCAATGCTGATGATGAGTACGTCGCCATTAAAGAACACGAGCAATTCGACCATCCAAGAACCAACATTGATGCATATCAAGCTTATCAAGAACTTTTTTGCATTATGGATGAAGGATGGCTCGTGACAAAGGCAAAGGAGGAATGAAGCAAAAGAAGAAAAAGTCTAACTTAAAGACTAGCTGAAAGAAAGTGCTTACCGGGAGACAACCCGACTGTTTTTAAATTGTTTGTCATTTATTTTAAATTGTTTGTCGAGCCTGTCTTCCCAGACAGCCCATACGGCATATCGAACCTCTATGGATACGACGTATGAATCTGTCTGAACGTTATCAGTCTTTAATTTCTGTATTTAAATTCTTGCAACTTTAATACATTTGTTTTTACATGATGCAATTCGGCGTATCCTTGGGTTTGGGATACGGCGTATTGACTACCTGTATAGTATGTGTGTTTATTTTTCTGCATTGTAACCATTGTAAAATCGAGATAGGAATTGCACGTTTTATCTTCTAAACTTTTATGCAGGACCTTGCTGTAAAGAAATCGACGAATTGGTGATGGTATACTCTGAAAAAGACGTGTGTCGAACTCATATGAGCATTCTGACGCCTCTTCAACACACTTTTGCTCAAGAACTCAAATTGAAGAATCATCCCGAGCAAAATATCAGGAGAGTTCCTCGTTCTAATTCTATTTCCCATTTTCTTTAATTGTTTTATCTATACAACGAGAACGTTGTATAATTTAAGTGGGGGGATGGAGAATTAGAACGTCTACTTGTCCTTCTTTTTACATATAATATGCTATATTCTTACAATTATGCCAAATTTAAATTTTTTTAGCATACTTTTGTAAAAATTACTAGTTAGATGACCTCGCGCACAAATAACGCTTAATGTTAAAATTGTAGGAATAAAGCCTATTCTGTTTCCAAACGTTTACCAAAAAAATTCCACAAATTATGAGTGTGTCAGTGATGTAGTGGACTTTAGAACTTGGCTTGGTATATCACTCGAGACCACAATAATGAGTACTATGGACTTAGATGGAGTAACCTGTTTAACTGGTAAATTTCTAGGAATACACCAAAAAGCCTATATGTTGTGTTATTAACTAACCACACTGGTTAGTTACCCCCGGTATAACCCTTTGCTTACTCTCACTATAAGAGTAAGATACCCCTAAAAAACCTGTTGAGTCATTTCTGTCTTTTTCACACCAAAATGTTTATTTCGTTACACCTTTACACCTTAGCCTACCCTGTAGATGAAGCCTATTAATCAAAGTTGCTAGTTGCTTTTGTATAAAGTTTTGTAGTTCATGTGTCAAATTGAAATTTTCTATATCTGGTTAGGTCAGGAAATTGCACAATGCAATGGGAATGTAAAAGTTTGTAGCTCGTGTATTTTGCTACTTTTACAATTGTGTTCTATATCCGAAGATGAAGTGTGTAAAGAAAAACTATCCGGATAAATTATGATGGTGAAGACGATGAAATTACACTGAGATTTGTATTGTTATGTTATAAAAAAGGAAAAATAGAAAATTGCATCAAAAAAGAGAAGGAAAGATTGATAGTCGGTTTATTGAGCTTAAACTGATAAATTACTTGAAGGATCGATTATTCGTTGATATGTGTAAAAAAGTCAACGATGTATAGTTTTGTACAAAAAGTGGTCGATATCACCACTTGCCTTGTAAAAGTATGTATAAGTATGAGATGATTGGGAAGTTGACTGTTATCGGAACGCCAACTTAAGTTGTCTTTGTCATTTTTATGATCGAGACGTTTGTATATATTTCTGAGTCTTTATCATGGAACGGCCGGGAAAGTTACTAGCAACGTTGTACCTTATTTGTTCAGGCTTAATCTATTTGTTTTGTGAATTTTATTTAACAACATTTTTTTTTCCATTTCCTAACAATTAACCATGGGTTTTACTCGAACAAGGATGTGATCAAGTCTTGCATGTCTATTTCGTCGTTAAGGCCATGTATGCGTGATTCAGTTGCCTTGTTGGTTTATTTCTTTTGGTGAAAGTTAGAAGATCCACACCCTATATCATTCTTCATCCTAACCCTTGGTTAAACTCGACTGAGGATGTGATCGAATTATACATGTCTATTTCGTCGTTACGGCCATGCATGTATGATTTAGCTGCCTTGTTAGTGTGATACTTTTGGTGAAAGATTGTTATAATGATCAACCCATTACGCCTATTAACCCAATTTACTTTTTGACTTGTTACTCTTTAGCTCTAGTGGTGGAGATGTGTATCCTTGCCAAGCATATGATAGAAAACTAATCACGACCGAGCAAATGAGCGTACCTATTAAATGTTACACCCTAGATTAGTTAAGTGATCTGAGTGTTTTCATTTCTTATATTTCGTGAGGTGCTTGGTTTTGTACAGGTGATTTAATGAAAGAATGCTTAAAGGAAAAATCCTTAACTTCGGTTGGGATACATTTTCAATAAATTTCTAGAGTCTACTTGAGGACAAGTAGGATTCAAGTAGGGGATATTTAATGACATCAAATAACGTTACTTTTATAGCATCATTTATCCCGAATAAATTACCCACTTTTATATAATTATTGCAAGAATTGTTACTTAACTACTTAAAGTTGTTAATTGCAGTAATTATGGAGTACATTGTGAAGACAAGCTAAAAGGCTCACATTTTGGAGCTTAAATGATGATATTTAAAGATTACTTAATTCTGACTACATACGCAGTATCCATAAATGAAGATACGACGTATCAGCGCCTGGACTTCACAAGAAAACGCGTACGTTTAATACCCAATACGGCGTATCCTTATGAATACATACGCCGTATCCAGCTGGTCAAACAATCAAAGATCCTGCATTAAATGTGATTAAAGATAATTATTACTGATTGATTATGAACGTAACGCGCACTCCAAGGAATACACCCTAATAGGCCGTATTGACATCACTCAATATGGCGTATCCACTCAATTTCAGAGACTATAAATAGAAGACTCAAAAATAAATTTTTAGTGTGTTAAATCATATTCTCTATACCATAAACATAAAAGTAGATTTTCTAAAGAGACGAAGAGCAGCCAAGGTCAAGCATCAAAACTAATTCCGTAGAAGACACCGTGTAATTACTATACTCTTGTAATCATTTGATTTTTGATATCGTTCGTTAACTCAGTTAGTTTACCTTGGTTGTTTGATTATACTTGTATTATTATAATGGTTATGGGCTAATACCCTCGGGTATTAACCATCTGAATAAAGATTCAGTGTTTGATTTGTTTTATCTCGAGTGCTTAATTTAACGTTGATTGTTTAATTATGTTTATCACCTCATACTTGTCTATGTGCTTGAATATGCGATCTATAATTCAACTGGGTCTAGTGAGACTTACCAAGTGATCTAGATATTGGGATAGCTCTCCATATCGTGTTTTATATATCTGGACCAATAGGATCACAAATAATGTTCTATCTTTTCCTTTAGATTAGTAACCTTAGTTGGACTGGCAGGTGACCCTTCAACCCAACGAGTAAGTTCTTAATCAATTGACAAAGACTTGGACAGTGAACTACTAGTATATAAAATACCGTCAAGCAGTAAGTGGGTAAAGTCCTGATGGGCTAGGGTTGAACAAGATCACAATTTCTTTAATCCCTAAGATAGATTATAATTAAACTAAATGATACTTTATGCGGATGAGTTAATTATGACAGGATTCAACGTGTCTAGGTCTTAGGAAGAAGTCCCGCCTAAGTCTTAAGAATGATATGTCGCCTCGAGATAAACATTCATTGCACTAAACAAACAAACCAGCATTTAATCGGATTTAATTTGGCTAATACAGTTTTCTATCATTTGGCTTAGTTATTGTGTATTGAATTGATTTAAGTTACCACCAAACCTGTGGCAGTTTCTCAGGCTGACCCCCCCCCCCTTATCATTAGAACTAGGTTTAGCATAGGTTTAACGTTAATTAGAATTAACTAGACTAATTAATTAAAATAAAATACCGATAGAATATAAGTTTAACTTTCTCGCTCTTAGTGTTCGACACCCTACTTACCATGAAACTCCATCTTGACCGGGTACACTGCCCGTTAAAGTGTTGTTTTAGGATAAGTCGACTAAATATAAATTTAAAACTAGGTAATTAATAAATACAACCTACACGACAGCACATCAGGGATCCTGTAAAGTCACGACATTAAAAGCACGCGACAGTGTGGTTTCTTGCCCTAGGATAACAACGGGACCCTTAGTCCCGGAGTGAACTGGTGGCTGCCTGGTATGAATTGGGCCCGGTAAACGGTGCCGACTAAACAAGTGGGCTGACATGTGGCTTGAGCCCAATATAAGCCTTCTGACACATAGTAATGAGGCTGGTAAACCCGGCTAGGTACAATTTGGTCAACTTGGGCCGGCTGATAAGTGAAGCCACGTGGGCTCGTATGAACAGTTTCAAGTGAGTTAACATAAGTAGTATAGGCAACAGGACTAATACCTGGAGCAATAGACATGCTAATATTTATATTGGGCTTGGTATTGTTCAAAGATATGTAGAGCTTGTTACTTTGGTAACTGGTGTAGTAGCGTTTTAAAGTTTTAGTAGAACTGGTATGTTAGGGTGTGTAGGGTTTAATATGGTTTGGTAAGGTTAATATGTGGTACTGTAGAGTACAAACTTTAGGGTTTAAAAGAAGAAAAAACGTAGGAAGGTTTTCACGTGATACCTGATGACCAACGAACAATCAACAACTATAAAACTTGCTACCAAGAACAAGTAACGATCTTGAACAACTTGTTACCTCGAACAAGTAACACAGAAACAGTAAATGGTTTGCTACCAAAGAGCAAACACCAAAACTAAAAGGCAAATGTGATTTATTTTTATGGTTAGGGTTTGTAGGATTGGTATTTTAATGAAGGCTTTGATACCATTTAGGAGGTTATAACTCAATGATATGTTATTCCATCATACGTTCCATGATATACAATTACAATGTATATTTTAGAGTCGGGCTTGAGCCTAATATAATACATAATAAATAATATGGGCTAACAATAAATAAAACACATTCTCTAGCTAGAACTGTTATAGGCGCAAGTAAGTCACATAACACACCATCAAAAATATCACACATAATCAAAAAACATTAATGGAAAGAAGCCCAAACAACGACCTTAAATAGCCTGGCGAGAGGACAAACACGAGCTAATAACAATAAGGGCGGTGCAGTTTGGCATGCCATAGGAGAAATAAATTGCCAAGAACGTATTGTTTGTGGAATACGTAGAAGGGGGTGAATACGTTTCCGTTTAAAAACTTAAATATTTTGTATCAAACAACCGATCACGTGTGACGTAATATGAAAAGTGTCTATATTAGTTCTACAACAATAAAGATAGAAAAGAGCATAAAATAAAGCATGTCACCACAACACAATATATGACACACAAACATAAGCAAAATGCAAATATAAATATAAAGTGATAAATGCAAATATAAATATAAAGCGATGAGTAAAAGAAAGTGAAAAGGGGGCACGATGATTTATAGTGGTTCGGTCATGAAGCTCCTCTTCGCCCTAATCCACTCCCCGAGTACCCAACTCAAGTGTTACTTCACTAGATCAACAAAGTCCCTTCTTGACGGAGAAAGCCTTACTATGTTGCCTACACTTTTTCTGGTACAAAGATAAATATCGAGTTCTAGTTCAAGGTAGAACCAACCTAAGTGGCTTATACTTTTTTTGGTACAAAGCAAAATACCTAGTCCTTCTTCGGGTACAACCAAACCAGTTATGTTTTTATGACCCAACATAACAAACATATTCGTACCTAAGTTGAAGTGTGAGTGGACTCGAGACGTGGAGAAGAGTTAATGAAAGTATGTCTTGATGAGCTGTGGTCATGTGTAACTTGCGCAATTTACATTATATATTACAAGTTACTTATGTGTCATTATTAAAACCTAAAAAACGATTAGTTTAAGTATTATAATATTTGCGCTAACATTGTTGGTGCATTGCACCGTTATTTTAATGGTAGTTTTAATTGATGAGTTATAGCTATATTCATTATTTCTTAATCCGAGCTCAATTCTAAATTTAGAAAACTTACTGGTAAAAATCTTCTAATTAAACTTTCTCTCTCTTCTAACAACCCAAACAACTTTTCCAGCCAAATTTTTTCATCATTTTCGCCATTAAAACACTAAAATCAACATCGATCTTTATTCAAATCTAAGCTCTTTTTTTGTTTTAAGAATACTAATCTGCATATACTTATCTGTTTGAAATTTTTGATTTCGTCAATTTTTGTTATAATCGTTTGATTTGTGATCTGAACAAGTGAATTAAGTTGTATTTTGCTTAATTGATTATAATATGTCTTCTAGAAAGAGACGATCAAAGCGGAAAATCAAGGTTCCATTTAAATTTGGTGACTCTGTTTGTGAGCTTAATAATAAGAAGGTTAATAAGCAGGATAATATAGATAAACATGATTTGGGGGCTAATGAAAAGGGGATTGATGATGTTTATGCTGGAGAGTGTTTTGAAGATGCTGAAAAGATGGAAGAATGTTTTGGTGATGTTTTGAGTAATAGTAAAGAGTGTTTAGATATGATGTTAGAGGATGGATGTAACACCCCCATTTTGACATATAGCAGCGGAAGCTAATCTGGGGTATTACTTCACGGATCAACATACATAATCATAGAAAATGACTCATAAAGAGATGTTTTAGAAAATTTAGTTATCATTCAATATAATCAGATTTTTACAAAAACAGAGGTCCCAAAATCTACATGAAAACATTAAGTTTGAATGATAACAAGTTTGGACGTCCTCAAGTCCAATGCCATTCCGTGCCATAAATTGCTCAATTACCTAAGATAAACATGCTAAAAGGGTCAACACAAAGGTTGAGTGAAATTTATAGGTTTATGATAAATAGTTGAATACAAGTCATCATAGAAAATGGGTTACGTTTTATACACCCATAAATAGTAATAATTGCAATTGCATTTACAATTATCATAGTAATAATCAAATACAAATTATCATAAGTGGTAATAATTGCAACACATACAATTATCATGAAAAACAATATTATTGCCCTAAGCTCATGATATCAATACGTTAACATGGAAATCACCGTAGTGACATTGGTTGAGGAACAAATGTCCCCATGGAAAGGTAACTTGCCAAGGTTACCCATTAAGTCAAATATAGTACGTTTGGCTACCCCATGAACGGGTATACGAACAGGAGTCGTCACCCCCAATAGATCTATCCACAATATTTGCGTTTACTCGCAAGTAATTAATGGTTCATGATATGGAAATAGTGGCACTGGAAGGTACTTAGGCAATAATATATCTGGATAGCATACAGTTGGAAAAACACTTGCATTCATGGTTTAAGCATGTATCCCCCTCGCGGGTTTATAAAACATTCAAAAGATTGAAATGCGAGGCTATGAACTCACCTTAACAGGGAAATCTGATTGATGGCAAAAGTATATGAAATGAAAGTAACGACCTCGTCACGTAACTTGAGGTTAATATGTTAAGTCTTAGTGTGTTTGTTTATGTTTTCAAAACTTTATAAAGTTTAACATACATCTTACTTTGATTTATTAATTTATGGAAATATTGTATCACTGTTCTGGCTATCATAATTCAGAGGTCATGCAGTAAACGTTTGAGGAGCCAGGACACTTTAAATCGTAAATCCAACAAACTCATCAAAATGTATACTCAAATGAAACCCCTCACATGAAATTTCCTAGTAACGTGATACGATAAGATTTTAAGTTTCTTCAAAAGCTAGTCGATGATAAATTACGTTATATTTATAACATAATTATTTTATAATGCGTCGATCGATGATTAATAAGGATAAATGTGTCGGGTTTTAATAAAATCGAGTTTTATACTAATATTTATATATAATTTTATAATTTATATAAAAATATTATATTTTATATTTTTAAGAATGCAAAAATGACAATATATACCCTTGGCTTATATACTTTTACAAAGTTAGTCCTTTTAGTTTATACTTATATAAAATTAACCTTTAACTTTGGAAATTAGCAAAATAGGTCCCTGAGGTTTATACTTTGTAAAAATTACAGAATTAGTCCCTGGATTTTAAAGTTTTAGAAAATGGCAATATATACCCCTTGCATGGGGACGAATTGCAAAATAGGTCCAAAAGTCATGCAGGCTTATTTTTGGAATTCAAAAGAGTTTTGCAACCCATGTTTTATAAGAATAAGCTAAAATAAGTGGCTTTTACGTTTAGATAGCTTATGAAAAAGGGCTTATGATTCAAAAATACCAAAATGGGTACGTTTGGTTCGTTTAGGGTTTAAAAAGAAACCCGATGGGTTTAGGGCTTTTAGGATTAGTTCTTGGGTTTATAAAAGTGACATACAAGCTTATTAGAATAGCTTAAGGGTCTGTTTAGGGTTTATAGTTTATTAGGGCTCATGAAAATGAGTTGCGAATAGGATTTAGGGTTTTTTGGGGACAAGTTTGGTTGCGAATTTTAACTATGATAGCTTAGGATTCAAGGGCTAATTTAATAGGATTATGAAGATGGCTAGGAGCTTATTAAGATGATAGCAATATTATTCTAGCTTGCTCATAGAATTTCAAAAGATTTAGGGCTACAAAATGGACCCGTTAGGTCATAATTTTGGTTTTTAAAATGGTTTAACATGAGTTTCAATTGTATAATAGTTATAACTAGATTATGAAGGATCTAATAACATAACAAGAGTGTATAAAACAAGATAGGAAAGCTTATAAGTGCACGAAATGATGAAATGGGTCAAATGAATCAAGAGCTTGTTTTTTTTCTTAACCTTGGCTTCTAATAGGCTTGTGCTTTCTTCCTTAACTTCCTTAGGATCTGCTAGCAACCATTTGGGTATATGTTTGTGCTTGATGTGAGTTTAAGGCATGCATACATGCGTCTTTATATATGGTGCAAGAACTTGGAGACCAAGTTAAGCTAGAGAGGTGGCAATGTATGGTGAGGGCACGGGCTGCAAGGAGTGACAAGAATGGTTTACTTGGTGTACAAGGAGAAGTGGTGGCATTTTTCTTGGTGCCCAAGGTGATGATGAGGCTAGGGGTGACAAAGAGGTGATAAATAACGTATAAGGAGCTTATATAGGTGCTTGTAATGTGTGGTGTGGGTTTAAAATAGGTTAGAACAAGGGTTTAAGGTCTACGGGTTTGATTAGGGTTGCGGGTTAAGGTTAGGATTGAGGTTTAGGGTTTAACCGAGCCAGGTTTAGGGTTAATTAGAGTTTAGTTTAATGTTTATGATTAGTGTCTAGGATTAGAATTAAATTTGAGTGTTGATTTAGGTTTAAGGATTAGGGTTTCGTATTGAGTTTAGGATATTGGGTTTTTGGATTAGGGTTTATGGTTTAATCCGAATGTAGATTAGGTTTTAGGGTTTAAATGTGTTTAGATGTTGTTGCTAAGAGAGCTTGTAAGCCTTGCTAGAATAGTGGTATAATCGGATTTAAAAAATGGAAGGAAATAAGCTTATTTGAATTTTGTGCTTTAAGAACTTGTACCTTGTGCTTCAAAGATGTTGTACACTGGATTTAGGAGGGAAATTGATATTCAAATGTGTGCTAAGGAGACTTGTATATTTGCCTTATTTGTTTGTACATTTATTTTGAATGGAAATAATATATGAGGTTAGGGTTTTGATATAAATGTTAACGGATAATGTTCATTTAGTAATTAACGTCGTGAAAATTACGTTAAATAGATAACGTACATGGTATAGATGATATTAGAATATTAACTTGACATATTAGATTGTTTACTTGATATAAACGTAGATAGAGATGGTATAGGTAGTTGCGTTAGCTCGTTTACTTTAGTTATGTAAACTATGTTACATAATGGAATAAAGCAAAAAATTTATCGTGAAAAAGTAGTATTTAATATAATATAAGTGGAAATTACAGTGATGAAAATTGTGGGTTGTTACATTCCCCCAACCTTACAGAAATCTCGTCCCGAGATTTAGTTGAGTGATAGAGTGATATTTAGAAACAAAAGTTCTTAGCTTCTACAGTTTCTAGTCTGATGGCCCACTTTGTTACAATTCTGACACCTGACAGTGCAAGATCCTGTGTGATGCAGTGTACACTTCCTACACAGGGGATGAGGTCCATTATATCTACGGTTTCCATAAGTCCTGAATGTTTCATGCCTTCCATTTTGCTGCTGGTGGTAATCATTGTTACGGTTGTTATCGTTGTTGTTACGGTTATTTTGGTAGTTGTTGTTGTTGCGATCATTGGGGTAGTTATTGTCGTCACGATTATTGGGGTAGTTGTTGTTGTCATGATTATTGGGGTAGTTGGTGTTGTTGTTATTTCTTCTATCATCAAACTTTCGTTTGTGATCATTGGTTCCTTGCTCAACATCGGGCTTTGTTACCTGATCCATTAACCTTTGGGTTATGGTAATGGCTTCCTCCAAAGTTTGAGGCTTTGAAGTGGTAACATTTCCTTCAATACTTCTAGGTAATCCCCCGATGAAAGCTTCCATAAGTTTCTTAATGTTTGATACCATATTTGGACATAAGACTGCTAATTCTTAGAATCTTCTAGCATAAGTCTTGAGATAATTTCCTTTCACAACCAAGTTGTAAAATTCGTCTTCCATTTTCTTGACTTCAGTTCAAGGGCAATACTTATTAGTCAAGAGCCTTTTCAGTTCAGTCCAGGCTATCTTGTCGACTTGCTCTATTCCAATTGGTTTGGCATATGAATTCTACCAGAACAAGGCATCCTCGGTGAGAGTACCAGTAGCAAATTTCACTTTGCAGTCCTCGGTACAGTTGCTAAGAGAAAATATTGATTCAGTTCGTTCAAACCAACGAATGAGACCAACAGCTCCTTCCGTACCATTGAATTTGAAAGGTTGGCAACTCATAAACTCTTTGTAAGTACATTTTCTTGCTACAGGAGTTTCTCTTGGTCCAATATTCCTATTTGGATTGTTAGTACTTGCCATGGTTGCAACTTGTGCTTCCAGAGCAGCAGCAATACTATCAGCAACTAGTTTTTAGATGGCAGCCTGAGTCATAGTGGTGCTGCAGATGTTGATGTTCTCTTGGGAGGCATCTATCAACATATACAAGACAACACATAATAAGAATCCATAAAACGATATAGTCATATCACAAGTTAAGGTATGAAAATTATAATACAAAGACTTGTGATCATTCTTTGATATTAAGACTTCCAGAGATGAACACTCTAACAAGCATCTGACTCATTAGGTTTCTCAAGGACTGGTTCACTTCCCAGTGGTTGCGGTATGATCTATAATGAGTTATCTAAGATAGACTTATCAAAGGGATAGTATGGTGGTGGTGTAGTTGACCTAAACGGTGATGAAGATCCTACTGATGAAGATGGAGATATTGGAATGGGTTATTCAACAGGTGTCTCAGCGTCTTTAGGTGGTAAAATCTTCTCGGGAAGAAAGAAATGTCGAGTCATCAAACATTGGTGATAGTGATAACACTGGAGATGGATGCAAAATAGTCGGTGGAGCAATAGAAGCTTATGGTGGAATAGGTAATTCATTATCAGTAGCATCATATGCTTGCATGACCTTCATATATGGGTCATCATAAATAGGTGAGAGGGGCTAGTGAGGCTAAAAGATTCTTAGTTAAATCATCTGAAAAGTTAGGAGAGGTATTTCCCGGTGAGGCTGGGAAATAGTCTGGTAAAGCCGGGATATAGTCAGAAGAGTGTGTAGAGGAAAAAGTATCCTCAACATCCATCAACATCTAATCCAGATAGTATACTAAAATGATGGGGAAGAAAATCATGACTAAATAACAACCCATAGAAATAAGATAAGTGTTTATTATATAATATAATAGAAGTGAATTATCTGCCATGAAATTTCCCTTTTCACATACTATTCTGGAAAGTAAACTACCAGTGGCACGGTATACGCGGACTTTCTTGAATGGAAAAAGTAGTTATAGTTTAGGTTTTACCTTTGTTCTCTATAACCATGGGCTCTGATACCAATCTGTAACACCCCTATTTCTGACATATAGCAGCGGAAGCTAATCTGGGGTATTACTTCATGGATCAACAGACATAATCATAGAAAACTACTCATAAAGAGACGTTTTAGAAAATTTAGTTATCATTCAATCTAATCAGAGTTTTACAAAAACAGAGGTCTCAAAATCTACATGAAAACATAAAGTTTAAATGATAACAAGTTTGGACGTCGATAAACATGCTAAAAGGGTCAACAAAAAGGTTGGGTGAAATTCATAGGTTTATGATAAATAGTTGAAT
This sequence comes from Tanacetum coccineum, assembly GCA_026074375.1. Lineage (NCBI taxonomy): Eukaryota > Viridiplantae > Streptophyta > Magnoliopsida > Asterales > Asteraceae > Tanacetum > Tanacetum coccineum. The sequence goes on along the minus strand of BQNB010025496.1, from coordinate 38,574 downwards.
ACAAGTCATCATAGACAGTAGGTTACGTTGTTATACACCCATAAATAGTAATAATTGCAATTGCATTTACAATTATCAAGTAAATAAACGAATAACAAGTTATCAAAAGTGTAAATTAATTCAACACAATCAATTTGCATGAAAAATAGTAGTTATTGCCCTAAGCTCCTTATACAATACGTTAATCATGTAAAATCCACTGTAGTGGACATTGGATTAGAACTAAATGTCCCCCCTTGGAAAAGGTAACTTGCCAAGGTTACCCATTAAGTCAAATATAGTGCGTTTGGCTACCCCATGAACGGGTATACCAACGGATTCGTCACCCCCAATAGATCTATCCACAAAATTTGCGTTTAACATCGTAAGTATTTAATGGTTCAAGATATGGAAATAGTAGTGGCACTGGAAGGGTACTTAGGCTATATATATCCTTGGGATAGCAAACATTGGAAAAACACTTGCATTCATTGTTTTATCAGTATCCCCCCTCTCGGTTTATAAAACATTCAAAAGATTAAAATGCGAGGCTATGAACTCACCTAACATGGAAATCCTGTTTGATGGCAAAAGTAAATGAAAGAAAGTAACAGGCCTCGTCACAGTAACCTGAAGGTAATAAGTCAAGTCTTAGTGTGTTTCGTTTATGTTTTCAAACTTATAAATGTTAACAAACATCTTTTTGATTTATTAATTTATGGAAATATTGTATCACTGTTCGGGCTATCATAATTCAGAGGTCATGCAGTAAACGTTTGAGGAGCCAGAACACTTTAAATCGCAAATCCAACAAACTCGTCAAAACGTATACTCAAATAAAACCCCTCACATGAAATTCCTTAGTAACGTGATAACGATAAGATTTAAGTTTCTTCAAAATCTAGAGTCCATGAAAAAATTACGTATAGTTTATAACATAATTGTTTTATATATGCGTCGATCGAACTGATTACTAACGAATAAACTTTTCGGGTTTTTAACAAAATCAATTTTATAAATTTTAAATATTATAATTTTAAATATATTTTTATAATTTTATAAAAAAATATTACATTTTATCATTTTTAAGAATGCAAAAAATGACCATATATACCCTTGCTTTATATACTTTTACAACGTTATCCTTTTAGATTATACATTTATAAAATTAACCATTAGCCTTTGGAAATATGCAAATATGTCCCCTAGAGATAGGTTTATACTTTAGGAAAAATTATAGAATTATTCCCCGATTTTAAAGTTTTAGAAAATGGCAATATATACCCCTTGCATGGGGACGAATTGCAAAATAGGTCCAAAAGTCATGCAAGCTTATTTTTGGAATTCAAAAGAGTTTTGCAGCCCATGGTTTATAAGAATAAGCTAAAATAAGTGGCTTTTACATTTAGATAGCTTATGAAAAAGGGCTTATGATTCAAAAATACCAAAATGGGTACGTTTGGTTCGTTTAGGGTTTAAAAAGAAACCCGACTCGGTGTAGGCATTTAGGATAGTTCAAGGCTTATAAAAGTGACATACAAGCTTATTAGAATAGCCTAAGGGTCTATTTAGGGTTTATAGCTTATTAGGGCTCATGAAAATGAGTTGCGAATAGGATTTAGGGTTTTTAAGGGACAAGTTTGGTTGCGAATTTTAACTATGATAGCTTAGGATTCAAGGGCTGATTCAATAGGATTATAAAGATGGCCAGGAGCTTATTAAGATGATAGCAAGCTTATGCTAGCTTGCTCATAGAATTTCAAAAGATTTAGGGCTCCAAAATGGACCCGTTAGGTCATGGTTTTGGTTTTTAAAATGGGTTAACATGAGTTTTGATTGTATAATGGTTATAACCAGATTAAGAAAGATCTAATAACATAACAAGAGTGTATAAAATAAGATGGGAAAGCTTACAAGTGCACGAAATGATGAAATGGGTCAAATGGAGCAAAATGTAACCCGTGAGCTTATGCTATGAATCAAGAGCTCATTTTTTTTTCTTAACCTTGGCTTCTAATAGGCTTGTGCTTTCTTCTTTAGCTTCCTTAGGATCTGCTAGTAACCATTTGGATGTATGTTTGCGTTTGATGTAACTTTAAGGCATGCATGCATGCATCTTTATATATGGTGCAAGAACTTAGAGACTAAGTTAAGATAGAAAGGTAGCAAGGTATGGTGACGGCATAGGCTGCAAGGAGTGACAAGGATGGTTTACTTGGTGTGCAAAGAGAAGAGGTGGCATTTTTCTTGGTACCCAAGGTGATTATAAGGCTAGGGGTGACAAGGAGGTGATAAGTAACTTACAAGGAGCTTATAAAAGTGCTTGTAATATGTGGTGTGGGTTTAAACTAGGTTAGAACAAGGGTTTAAGATGTACGGGTTTGATTAGGGTTGCGGGTTAAGGTTAGGATTGAGGTTTAAGGTTTAACCGAGCTAGGGTTAGGGTTTAGGGTTAATTAGAGTTTAGTTTAGTATTTATGATTAGTGTCTAGGATTAGGATTAAAGTTTTGTGTTGATTTAGGTTTAAGGATTAGGGTTTCGTATAGAGTTGAGGATATTGGGTTTTTGGATTAGGGTTTATGGTTTAATCCGAATGTAGATTAGGTTTTAGGGTTTAAATGTGTTTAGATGTTGTTGCTAAGAGAGCTTGTAAGCCTTGCTAGAATAATGGTACAATCGGATTTCAAAAATAAAGGGAAATGAGCTAATTTGAATTTTGTGCTTCAAGAACTTGTACCTTGTGCTTTAAAGATGTTGTACACTGGATTTATGAGGGAAATTGATATTCAAATGTGTGCTAAAGAGACTTATACATTTGCCTTATTTGTTTGTACATTTATTTTGAATGGAAATAATATATGAGGTTAGGGTTTTGATATAAATGTTAACAGATAATGTTCATTTAGTAATTAACGTCGTGAAAATTACGTTAAATAGATAATGTACATGGTATAAAGGATATTAGAATATAAACTTGACATGTTAGATCGTTTACTTGATATAAACGTAGATAGAGATGGTATAGGTAGTTGCGTGAGCTTGTTTACTTTAGTTATGTAAACTACGTTACATAATGGAATAAAGCAAAAATTTTACCGTGAAAAAATAGTATTTAATATAATATAAGTGGAAATTACAGTGATGAAAATTATGGGTTGTTATAATAGAATTAGGAAAAGTGAGAATAAGCAGGGTTTAAAAAGTGATTCAGTTGGTGTAAGATGTGCAAGTAGCAATGGTGATATCTTGTTTAGCACTGTGAGTCCTTTAGGAACTATTAATGCTGATAAGATAGACAATCATTATGATAATACTGAGAATAAGCTGAATAATAAGAGTAATGTCGCAGTCAATAATGCTAGTAGGACTTTTGCTAAAATTGCTAATAAGGAGGAATAAGACTAGAACTTATTTAGCATTCCTACTAGTAGTAAGGATAATGGTGATGAATTGGTCATTTTTGATGAGGTTATTGTTGAGGAAGGTAGTAAGAAGTGGATTAATACTTTATGTGGATATTTTGTTAGGTGTAATATTAGTCCTGCTGAATTGAGGTATAACATCAGAAAAACGTGGGGTAAATTTGGTCTTTATGATATAATCAACAATGGGAATAATGTTTGGCTCTTTAAGTTTAGACATAAATAAGGTCTTGATACAATTGTTGATCAAAGCCCATGGATGGTGAATGGTAAACCTTTGATGGTACAAAAAGAAGTCTTGATGTCTGTGTTGAGAAGGCTGAGCCTAGTTAAATCCCTATTTAGATAAAGCTATTTAATATTCCCTTTGAGGCTTGTAGTGTAAAGGGGATTAGTGCTTTATCCAGTAGGTTGGGAAAGCCTTTCGTGTTGGATAATATGATTGCTAGTATGTGTCACAATGTTACTGGAAGGGCCGCATATGCAAGATTTATGGTTGAAATTGATGCAATGAAAGGGTTTAAGGACTCTATTAAACTTTAGTATAGAGATAAGAATGATTGTGTGATTAGAACCAAGTTTGTGAAAGTAGAGTACTCTTGGAAACTAGGTATTTGCTCCTTATGTTGTGTATTTGGACATAGTAACATTAGTTGTCAAAAACATAGAGTTAATAAAGTATAGCAGGATAAGAATAAAGGTCAAAACAGGAATCATGATAGTGAAGGTTTTGTGGAAGTTAAAGGTAGAAAAAAATGGATTTAATAGATATGGTTATTACAAGGGTAAGGATCAGATCAATGCTAATGTATCTAAAGCTACAAAAGAGAAAGTTAATGATTAAGTTCAAAATAAGTACATGCCAAAAGTTTATGTGAAGAAGAAACAAGATGGTCCAGTAATTGATAAGCAAAAGACTGATGTTTAATTCAACACCACTGTGCAGAATAATAGAATGAGTAATGATTCTCCTTCTAAGAAAAAATGGAATGTAGGAACTAAGAATGTTAAAGAACTAAATAGAAGTGCTAATAAGTATGTTGCTCTTGTTGATGATAAAGGAAATGAGGAAGTGAATAAGGTCATCAAAGATAGAAGACTTGAAGGGGATAAGTTCATTAATGAACAAAGACAACCAACTTGTAATGAAATTAATGATTAGACTTATGATATGAAAGATTATTTTAAGTATAGATGGAAAGAGGTATGTAGAAATGAATATGAGAATGAGACAGAGAGTGAAGGAGACATTGTATGTAAAGATAATAAAGTTGCTAGGAAGCTGGTGGTTGATGAGATAGATGGTATGGATACAAAGGTATTACTCAACTAATAAGTGATATGGCTGAGAGGAATAAATAGACTTTAAATGTGCCACTTGAAATATTAGAGGAATGTGTACTGAGGATAAGCAAAATGAAGTAAAAGAATTCATTCATGAAGAACAATTTAGTTTGTGGTGCGTTAGAAACTCATTTAAAGGCTGATAGAGTTAGCAAAATTGGGAATCTGGTGTTTGGTGACTGGAATTGATGTTCCAATGCTCAATATAGTACTAATAGTTGCAGAATAATCATTGGATGGAATTATCTTCAGGTAAATTTAATGATTTTCAATATATCTAAACAAGATATCCTATGTGTGGTTGAGTCTGTGCAAAGGAATGTTAAGTTCTTCTGCGGTAATTTTGGGAGGGAAAGACAAGATTTATGGAAATATATGCAAGTTCATAAGGGGATAGTTAATAATAGACCTTGGGTTTTAATGGGGGATTTCAATGTCACATTAAAAACCAATGAACATTCTTCTAGAAGCTTTATTATGAATGGGGATATGGTTGATTTTAATGAATGTGTTAATAGTTTAGAATTGGAAGATATTTGCAGTATAGGCTTTCAGTTTACTTTGACTAAATCATTGAAATTCTAGTATTATGAAGAAGCTTGATAGAATAATGATCAATAAGGGCTTTTTGCAGCAATACTAGAACCCTTTTGGTGTATTTCATCCTTTTATAATCTCATACCATAGTCCTGCTGTGATTACTGTTGATCCCAACTAGATCTTACAAACCTTGTAAAAGGGTTAGTTGCATTGAATAGATTCAAGATAACTATGCTTAGAAACTTTGTTGATACTATGAGTATACGGAATCTACTCTTTAGTATTTAAAAGAATATGAATGTAATAGTAAACTATGATGCAGTAGAATGAATAATGAATATAACCAAACGCTCCAATATTATTAGATCAATAATACGAGTACTCTTCACTAGTACTAGGGTTTACAACCTTGAAGCTTTTCTAAATCGACTTGACAACTATGAAAACTTGTATATCAACTAATCCCCTAGAGCCTTCTTTTATAGACCAAGGAGTCCTAGTCGGCTTACAACATATATTAAAGATAAACACAAGCTTATAGAATATTCTGATACAATCTATTCTATAATTATCTTCTAATCTTCATCTCTAAGTAATCCTTATCTTCTGGCGTCTCTGACTTCCTTTAGCAGTATTAATCTTCTATGGCAGTATTAAGTTCAATACTAGCAGTACTAACTTTTCTTCTGGCAGTACTAACCAGTTAGTACTGGTAGTTATATGCTGAGCAGTACTAAGTTCTTGAACTAGAAGCTTAAAGATTTATTCCCAATAATCATCCCTTAAACTTGTGATTTACCTTCAAATCTTAAGTTTCTTCTGAATTAAATCTTCTAGCCTGCACTGCTAAGGATGCTTCCAATCACATTTCTACTGATGTAATTGTGACTTGACAAACCTGATGAGCTCATAACCCATATCACTTTGAGGATCTACTTCAAGCCTTCTACTTAACATTTTTGAAAGTGTATCTTGTGACAGAGGATATTTCTTTTCAACCATCATGTGAATCACTAAACCAGTATCCATTAAAAGCACATAAACTCCACAAAAATTATGTAACTTCCAGTTTATCAGATTCCAATCTTGTTGATTTCTCCATATTTCATCTTCTTCATCTGGTTCAATCAATGTCTTCAGATCTCCCTAAAGCAATAAGTCATAACCTTCTGGACTTGCTGTCTGAAATCTTTCCTTGACCAATCTGTACAATTCCAGCACATCTTGCCTATCAAAATTCATAAAGTGCAATACAGCTAAATATCTTTGTTAATGTTTTTAACACTTAACCATCTCTCTATTTGATTGATAAATAGTTTTATCATTGCTAGAATCTGTGTCTCCCAGTCAACTATTGGATACTTTGTTGCCAATGATTCAACATCAAGACTTTCTTCTTCAGGAACAATGTTCAAGAAAACTTGAAGTTCTTCTTTCTCATTATCATCTTCTAACTTCTGTTTCTTAGCACTTTTTTCACTAAGAGTTTTTTTGCTCTTTTCTTAACAAGTGATTTCTTTCTTCTTCCTCCAGCTGTCCTAGAGCTTTCTTTCACAGCTTGTTTAGCTATAACATCATCTTGTTGAACTATCTCTTCTTCAATTGGTTTTGAAGATTCTTGTTGAAGATTAAATCATCTCTTCATAACTTCTTTCTCAATCTCAGAACCCATAGGTATAAAAGCCCGATTTTGATCCCATACTCTTTCAAATATAGGTCTAATGTCTTCATAGCTCATTCCCTTGAAATGAATCATCTTGTATCCACCTTGATTCTTCAGATACAAACACATGTTCTTCCTAACTTTAGCCACAGAGAAAGGTCTATTTTGAAGTGTATGATATCTTAGAACAGCAGGATCACTCCAATCAATATCATAAGCTTCATCAACTTTAGTTGCACCTTCTTCTGTTTCATCCAATTGCTTTTGCAATTCCAAGGCTGTTTCAAAGTCAATCCTTTCTTGTTCTTTTTCTTCCTTAAGTCTAGCTTCATGTTCAGCATTAAATCTAGCTTGTTCTTCCTCAAATATCTTCTTAGCTAATTCCTCATCAACACTTATTTGTACTTGAACCCTCTTTTTGATTTTCTTTAGAGGCTCAGATTCTCGCATAATGGCTTTTCCTTTATCCTTTGCTTTTACACCAACATTATTATCCAATTCACTCACAGTACTAACTAATCTACTGGCAGTACTAACTCCACCACTACCAGTACTAACTTCTCTTCTTCTTCTGGTGTAAGTGTGAACATTTTCAATAATTCTCCTTCTTCTAGCTGCATCTGCAAGAGCTGTAGCTGCACTAAAAACTCCTAACTGCTCTTCAGTATGTGGAGGAACTAAAGAAATTCCAGCATCCAAGTCTAGTTCTTTAATCAAACTCCTCCCCTGATTAGAAGGATCCTCCTCAGCATCTTCATCCTCTGAAATAACAATCCTAGCCCTTCTCCTAGTTTTACATGTCTTGACATTTTTCTCCAACTTTATCACTCTTAAGATGAGTCTTGTAAGAGCAATACTATAAGTCTTCTTTGTCTGTTGTAAGCCCTTCTCCAAAACTCTAATTCTATCTGTCAACTTAGTATCTAAATCCGTCAATTCATGTTGTTATATGCTGCCCTCATCACGTCCAAGTGAGTGAACACTATAGAGAGGTGATTCATGGGGCATTGGAGCAGCCTCCTCAGTAGGTGTGATGGGTGGTTGTGAGGTGGATGGGGCACTGATTGATGTGTGATGGGATGATAAGGATGGTGAAGATGTTATTTTTGAAGGGGGTATCTCAGGAGTGGTTTGGATAGATGGTTCTTCACCCTGATGCTGAACTAGCATTGTGTCAAACAATGGAGTAATCACCCCAGAATATCCCTTGGAGATTATCTTCATGTTGCTGAACAGTTTGTGTGTAAGGGAAGAAGTAGGATAGGTTCTTATATGGGAGAAAAGAAGTCTTTGGTGTTTGTTCAAAAAGAGTTGTATGAATCTAGGATACATCAAAAACTTGTGTGTGCTATCTAAATTCTTTACCATGGCATCAAAAATGATTTTTGAAAAGTTAAAAGTCCTGTTTGTTGCCAGGCATATGATAGCAGTAGCTACGTTGCTACTAAACTGCTCTTAAGCAGTCTTCTTAGGACTCAAGCAGTGGAGTATGGTATGAATGAAGAACTTCTACTGTGGGGAAAAATGTCCCTTTTGAAAAGTAAGACTATCAGAAGTAGTTACATACCCCATAAGAGCCAATTGCTCAAAGATTTCTGTAGTAAGGAGAGAGGGGATGCCTTTAGAATCTTCAAGCTTGAGATGCCTTCTAATGGAGGCCTCTAAAACTGTTATCTTGACCTTTCTATCAATGGTTGTTGTAATACTCATGACTCCATCATCAATTGTGCATAAAGTAGCAGTTTGCCAAAATTGTTCAATAAGAGAAGTATAAATGGTTGGACTTGTAGTGAGGGCATAGTGGATGTGACTTGCAGAGAGAAAATCAATGATTGTATGAAACCCACACTCCCTTCTGACTTTTCTAAGTATGCAACCATGTTGTGCTTATCGCAAAATTCCAAACTCGCCATTTGATGAATAGAAAGTGAATTAAGGTTCTGGGATATGTTCGTGGGAGAGAGTATGAGTGTTTGGTAGAGGTAATTGAGATAAAAGAGAGTTTGAAAGGTTTTAATATTTAACCGACTGAATAAGATTTGTACTTATCTTGAAGAAATCTTATGTTTATATAGAAAGATCATGAATTCTCCTATTAGTCAAACCTATAGACGAAGTTTTTGGCGGAAATTTTTCAACTTCGGTTATCGCTCAAACAGTACTAACGGTCACCCAGCAGTACTAATATTAGCCTAGCAGTACTAACTCTAAGCCCAGCAATACTAAAACATGGCCAGCAGTACGAAACAATACCCAGCAGTACTAAGTAATGCCCAGCAGGACTAACTTGAAGAGACTAGTTTTAACTTTAATTTCATCCAAAGAGCTTTTCTATCACCAATTTTGACTCTCATAATCTCTCTTTCTGTTTTTATGCTCACACATTATCTCTCAATTCTTTTTGCTTACTAATTCACTCTTTCTGTTTTTATCACACAACTCTCTTTCTGTTTTTCAGCTCACTTAATCTCTCTATTCTTTTTCTCATAAATTCACACAGTTTTGTACAATTTGCCACCAATTCTAATAGTTTCATACTGTCCTCCCCACTTCTTAGTGTGCAACCTCTTGAGAGAGGTGGATCATTAGACTATTTAAATGTAGTCTCAAACCTAGTTTGAGCATCTACACTCCCAATATGGTATCTTGGCACTTGGGACCACTACCTGAACCAATTCCCTAAGGACTTGATCCATTAAGTGTTGCCATAGATTGGGTCATATTGATGTTACCACTGTCCTGCTCTGCTTCTAAGCCAGAAGCAGTAGTGGCAGCCCTTTCCATACTGTCACCCAACTCCTTATGGACAGCCTCATCACCAACCTTTACAGGGGGACCACTAGACTGAGGTATCTTGGTGTCCCGACCTCTTTTGACATGCCTAGATGTTTTTGTTTATTTTCAAACTACTTTTGAAATTACATGTCCTTTCATCCATGCTTGACTGCATATTGACATAAGTAGCCTCCCCTCAAGTAATACTTTAGACGTGAAGCATTCAATATTAGGTATTCAATATGCTTTACCTGCAAGTGTTAGTCCAAAACCAAGAATACACAATCTAAAGTATTTTCTTTTTGACAGTATTAATTATAACTAACAGTGTTAACAAGCAGTCTTATGTATAACTAGTATTACTAATTATACTTAGCATCACTAATAGATACAACTAACATTACTAATCCTTTACAAAACTTTACAAAGACATAAAGAGATTTAAACATTAAGGATTAAGCATTCCAATACTTAAGACCAAGTACTGAAACCTTCCGGCATCAAAACCTTTTGTAAGAAGACCTGCAACATTATGTTCAGTATCAATTTTAACCATTTAAATTAACTTTTTAGCATTGCATTCTCTTATAAAAAGATGTCTAATCTTTATATGTTTTGTTTTAGAATGTTGAACAAGATTTTCAATAATGCAGATAGTACTGTTATTATCAATGTGAATCATAGTATTCATGAAATTATACCCATAATCTAGCAATTGATTTTGAATCCAGAGTACTTGTCCACAACAACTAGCAGCAGCCACATATTCAGCTTCAAATATAGAGGTGGCAACCACAGTTTGCTTCTAACACTGCCATGATATCAACCTATTTCCCAAAAACTGAAAACCTCCAGTAGTAGACTTCCTATCTTGAGTTGCTCCAGTATAGTCACTATCAGTATAAGTAACTAGTTTAAATAGAGAATCCCTAGAATACCAAAGACCTAATGTTGGTTTGCCTTTCAAATATCTAAAAATTCTCTTTACAGCTAAGAGATGTGATGGAGTAACTTAGAATCTGGCACATGCACATACTGCAAACATAATATATGGTCTAGAAGCTGTAAGATACATCAAGGACCCAATCATAGATCTATAGAGATGTACATCAACATCATCAGCATCTCCATCTTTGACTAAATGATTTTCTAAATCAACTAGAGTAAAAGCAGACTTTACATCTGTGTAGTTGAATTTCTTCAAAATCTCAGCTACATATTTATCCTGACTGATAAATATTCCATCTTCTTTCTGTTGTACATGTAATCCTAGAAAGAAAGTAAGTTATCCTATAGAACTCATCTAAAACTTATCCTTCATAAGCTTCTCAAATGCAGTACATAATTCCTTGTTTGTGGAGCCAAAGATAATATCATCAACATAAACCTGTACAAGCAAAATATCTCCTTTTTGCTTCTTGATAAATAATTTCTGATCTATCTTCCCTCTTTTAAACCCATTAACCAAAAGATAGTTAACCAAGGTTTCATTCCATGCTCTTGGTGCTTGATGCAACCCATTGAGTGCCTTGACCACCTTGTAAACTTTGTCTAAATGGTTAGGATCTTTAAATCCTAGTGGTTGAGTAACATAAACCTCTTCCTCAATAGTTCCATATAAGAAAGCACTCTTCACATCCATTTGATATACCAGAAAACCCATAAAAGAAGCATATGTCAAAAATAATCTTATGGCCTCAATTCTTGCCACAGGAGCAAAAACTTCTTCATAGTCTATACCTTCTTCTTGTCTATGACCCTATGAAACCAACCTTGCTTTATTCCTAATCACAATCCCTCTTTTATCTTTCTTGTTTCTAAAGACCTATTTTGTTCTAATGGCTCTCTTTCTAATAGGCAAATCCACAAGTATCCAAACCTGTTGAAGTTTGAATTGCAGAAGTTCTTCCTGCATTGCTTCCACTCAAGATAAATCAGATAGTGCTTTAGCAATGCTTGTGGATTCAATCTGTGATAGGAAACAAGCATATAAACAAGTATTCAGGGTATCATGTATTTTCTGTTTATATATAGTACTGAGAAACCCTTGTTCAGAATTAGGTTTTGTTATTCTCCTTGTCTAAACAGATGAATTCACATCACTAATCACATTTTCAATTATGTGATCTTTATGAATTCTTGTATTAGGAGTGGTTGGAACTGTATAGGAATTTGTGATGTTCCCCAAATCAACTTCTGGTTCATCTTCATCACTAAAGAACTCAACATGAGTGGCTTCAAGTGTATGACTAGCTCCTATTGTGAACATGTCTTTAGGGTATCTTGATCATATGAACTAGCAGTATTAATTGATGGATCAACAGTGTTAAGTTTAAAACGACCGGTATTAACTTCAGGACTGGCAGTATTAACATGTTGTCCAACAATATTAACTTACTTATGACTGCTATCATCATCAGACTTATCTTTTTCATCATTCTTAATATATGGACCACCTTGAACCTGCTTTTGATCATCAGTAGCATATTTTAGTTCACCATTACCAACATCCTTAGAAGGTGAATCAAAGTATGAAGCATCTTTCCAAATTGGCATCACAATACAATGTTGACTGATTTCTTCTTTTTGTGTAGATGTACCTGCATTAAGTTCTTCTTGTGTACCTGCAGATTCATTAGTGATTGTACCTGCAGCTACTAGAATATAATTCGTAGATTAGGTTAGAGAATCAATATCAAACAGCCACTTTGGACCATTTCCTTCTATCATAGGCTTATTCTCTAAAACCCCAATATGCAAGTTTTCTTCTACCCTCATGGTTCTTGTATTTTATACCCTAAAAGCTTTACTACTCAAAGAATATCCAACAAAGAAACCTTCATCACTTTTGCCATCAAACTTGCCTAAATTGTCTAAAGTATTAAGAATGGTAACATGACATCCAAATGGTCTCATAAAGTTTAGAGCTGGTTTAAGACCTCTAAAAAGTTCATAAGGTGTCTTGTTATGAGGCTTGACTACTAAGACCCTATTCTGTACATAGCAAGCAGTACTAACTGCTTTAACCCAAAATGTGGTAGGTAACTTAGAGTCAGCTAACATGGTTCTAGCAGCCTTAATTAGTGTCCTATTCCTCCTTTCAGCTACACCATTCTGCTGAGGAGTCCTAGCTACACTATATTCTCTCCTAATACCTTTCTCTTTGCAAAAATCATCCATAACTTTATTCTTAAACTCTATTCCATTATCACACCTGATTATTTTCACTTTCTTATCCACTAGGTTTTCTATTTCTTTGATAAAGTTCTTGAGAATCTCACTGGTTTCATCCTTAGTTGTTAAAAAGAAAACCCATGTAAACCTGTTATAATCATCAGTGACTACTAAGCAATACTTCTTATGCATTAAACTACTCACAAAGGTTGGACCAAACAGATCCATATGAAGCATAAACAAAGGCTTAGTAATTGGATTTAGAACTTTGGACTTACAAGAAGCTCTGTGTTGCTTCCCTTTAAGACAAGCAACACAGGTTTGGTCATTTTCAAAACGTTTTGTAGGCAATCCTCTTACAAGATTATCCTTAACAAGCTTGTTTATGTTCTTAAAATTAATATGACCAAGCCTCCTATGCTAGAGCATTGATTCATCTGATGTAGCCTTTGCAACAAGACAAGTTAAACTCTCTTTAGGAACAATGTTCTTCATATCAAAACTATACATATTGTCTTTTCTAGGAATTTTAAGAAGTATCTGAATTTCATCAGGCAACTTAAAATCAGAAGATAAGACAAGACATTCAGTTTCAGTAAAAAGGACATAATTCTTTTTGTCACACATCCGTGAGACACTAAAAAGATTGAATTTTAACTCATTGAAAAAGTATACATCTTCGAAATCAAGACTGTCAGTTTTAAGTGTTCCTTTACTAGAAGATTTACCACCATGTGTTCCTCTCCTAAATGTAACATATCTCCATCAAATTCTTTAAAATCTGAGAGATAAGCTATGTTCCCAGTCATGTGCCTTGAGCATCCACTATCAACAAATCCTGTGTCATCCTGTTGTGGCTTGCCCTGCACATAAAAATAAGGAATTTAGATTCCTTTGGGGACCTAAGCCATCACTGACTTGGATCTGCCTTGTGCATCAATGTAATTATGTTTCTTCAAATTGATTAATGCGCTATCAGGTTTGGTAGGTCTCCAAACCCAACATGCTGAGGCCTTTACAGCATTTGCCTGATTAACCCTAACAGCATTAACAACTGCAGAATTTAGCCTAGCAGTATTAACTGCTTGTGCCTTGGCAGTATTAACTTTTTGGGTAAACCTTTTGTATGTTAATATTGTCTTTGATTGAAAGGGTCTTCTTACAGTTGATTATGCTGTTTTTGAAAAATGTGACATTGGTTTAGCACTAAAAACTATAGATTTGTGATGAGCAGTATTAACTGTCCTGACAATATTAAATGGTTTTAGGCTAGTTTTCATTAAAACTGCTCTTGGAACCATATTCCTTCGAGCATTGGGGTGAGTCCTATTGGTAGTATAGTTGTAGTTCACCCTGTTATAATTACTCTCATATACCATCCTTTCCCTTTGATGGTATTTACAATGAGCCTGCACATACTTAAAACTTCCACAAATAAGCAAGCTTTGTTATACATCACAAAATCACTTCCTAGTTGATTGGACTTCTGTCCATTCCAGTTCCTTTGATTTCCCCTAGGACTATGTGATCTATACATCTCAGCATACCTAACTGACTTTTTAACTGGTTTTTCATGATTTTTAGGTTTGACAAACTCTACCTTTTTATCAACAGGATAAACAGTTTCTTTATCAACATTAAGTGAAGACTCAACAAAGCTACTTGTGTCTTTTGATACTTGTTCTTTTACCAAAGAGTCATCATAATTTTCCTTAGAATCATCTGATTTTTTTATCACAAACAACATTAGACTCTTGTTTACTAACCTCAGAACCATAAGCTTTGAATTCAGGCTCTTTGAATTCATCAAGACCATAATAAGACAAATCAAGCTTTTTAGGTCGATTATAGATTAAAGGATGAGGTGGAGGAACAACATTATACCCCAAACCCTTTTTACTTTTGTCAGTTATCTGATTCCCTAACAACTTGTCTAGGCCTTTTGAGGCTTTATCAAATTTCTCGATTTTAAATTCAATGCCCTCTTTTTCTTGCTTAACTTTTTCAAACTCACTTTTAAGTATATTTATTTTATAATCTTTGCAAGCTACTTCTCTTTTAAGAACTGCAACTTCTTCATTAAAAAGAACCTCATTCTTTCTATATGAGATAAGTTGTTCTTCTACAGTTGCTAAACCTCTTTTATAAGTAGCTGCTGTAAATTCAGTTTGATTAAGCTTAACAATCAAATCATCACACTATTTCTTAAGATTTTCATAGTTTTTAGACAAGTTTTAGAGCAAGTTTTATCATTGTATACCTCAAAGTTTGAAAACGCCATTAGAGTCATGTTTGTCTGAACCTGTTCTTCTGCCATATCACTCCAGTCAAATCCTACACCATCTATAGCCAACATTGCATTTGAAGATGTGTCTTCATTGTCTTCATGCTTCCTAGTGTTGTCTTGATTTCTGAAATGGCGCTTCTTGTTCTTTGGTGCTCTACATTCCCTGGCAAAGTGTCCCATCTTGTGACAGTTGAAACACTCTACCTTAGATTTATCATACCCAGCAATATCATTAGCATTAATGAAAATTTTCTTGCCTGTCCTTTGATATTACCTTTTTGCCCTCATACTTAGCAAAGAGAGCTGCCACTTTAAATCCATTGCTTCCAGATCATCTTTATGAATTTTCTCTAAGTCCTGCTATAGGAGATTAGAACCATTAGGGTTCTCAATCATGAAAGCATACACAACATTATCACTGAAGCTAGCAGTACTAACTTGAGGACTAGCAGTGTTAACATTAGGGCTAACAGTACTAACTTCAAATACAGGTTTAGCAGTATTAACATCATTATTATTGCTAGTGCTTGGAGCAGTCATAAAGGCCAAGTTTTGAGAACCACTACTTGCACCAACAAATTTCTTTACATTTTGTTCAATAATTTTGAAGTTGTTGTACAAATCATCGATGCTCATTGTTTTAATTTCAGCCTTATTCGTCCAGACTACAGCATGAGTATTCCACTCAGGAGGCAAGCTGTTCAAAATTTTTGAATTTAAGTCTTCTTGAGTGATGACCACACCTAAAATTGCAAGCCTGCTAACAATATTTTGGAGCCTATTAAAAATAGAGTCAAGAGACTATGTGCTTGATGCACTAAAATTTTCATATTGTTGCTTCAAAAGTGTCTTCTGTGTTTTCTTAGTGGCTTCATTACCTCCAAATCGTGTTTTGATAGCAGCAAACATTGTTTTAGCATCAGTGTACTGAATGAAAGTAAGTTGATGTTCATTGGGAAGAGCCATGAGTAGCAAACTTCTAATCTTCACATCATTCTTCTTGTTGGTCTTTTCTTTAGCAGTTACAGGTACTGACATCTTTTTAACTGAAGTACCATTCTCTTGTGTTGTTTGTGGTACAGACACCCATGAGTTACCATTCACTATGACCTCTCATAGAGCATAGTCTTGTACTTAGAAGTATTGCTTGATTCTTATCACCCACATCTCATACTCACTAAGTTTGAGTATGGGTACCTTAGCAGTAGTATTACTCTATGCAGATTCAAATTCCATAACTTCTAAATCAAAGTTTCAGAACACAAGGCTCTGATACCACTTGTTGATCCCAACTAGATCTTGCAAACCTTGTAAAAGGGTTAGCTATATTGAATAGATTCAAGACAACAATGCTTAGAAACTTTGTTGATACTAAGAGTATGTGGAATCTACTCTTTAGTATTTAGAAGAATATGAATGTAATAGTAAACTATGATGCAGTAGAATGAACAATGAATATAACCAAACGCTCCAATATTATTAGATCAATAATACGAGTACTCTTCACTAGTACTAGGGTTTACAACCTTGAAGCTTTTCTAAATCGACTTGACAACTATGAAAACTTGTATATCAACTAATGCCCTAGAGCCTCCTTTTATAGACCAAGGAGTCCTAGTCGGCTTACAACATATATTAAAGATAAATATAAACTTATAGAATATTCTGATACAATCTATTCTATAATTATCTTCTAATCTTCATCTCCAAGTAATCATTATCTTTTGGCTTCTCTGACTTCCTTTAGCAGTGTTAATCTTCTCTGGCAGTATTAAGTTCAGTACTAGCAGTACTAACTTTTCTTCTGGCAGTACTAACTAGTTAGTATTGGTAGTTATATGCTGAGCAGTACTAAGTTCTTAAACTAGAAGCTTAATGATTTATTCCCAATAATTACCATTCCTAAAGGGCTAAAGAAAAAGAGAAAATCTTTCAGGTTTGTAAACTATATTGCTGACAAAAAAGATTTTATTGATTGTGTGAAAAGAGAATGGGAGATTGATGTTAAAGGGTGCAACATGTATAAGGTGGTTCAAAAACTTAAAAAATTAAAAAAAGCCTTTGAATAGGCTTAATTGTAGGAATGGAAACTTAACTGAGAAGGTTGTCAATTTGAAAAAGATTTTGAAAGATGTTCAGACTGAAGTTGAGAAAGATCCTTTTAATTATGTTTTAAAGGAGAGAGCTGTAAAGGTTTTAAATGAATATGTGGAGGCCTCAAATGATAAGCTAAAACTTCTTTAGCAAAAGGCCAGAATCAAGTGGTTAAGTGAGGGTGATTAAAATACTGCTTATTTCCATGGAATCTTAAAGTCAAGAAAGCATTAAGGGAGAATTGACAGTATATGTGATGAAAGTGGAACTAGATTTGATGGATATAATGTGGCAAATGCTTTTGTTGAGCATTTTAGGAAATTTCTTGGTACTAAACAAGTTGTCTAACCATTGAATTCAGTATAAATCAATTTTGAGAGAGTTCTTAGTGAAGATGAAGCTGAAAATATGATTAGTATGGTTACTAGTGATGAGATTAAAGAGGCTATCTTTGACATAGATAGTAACAAAGCATTTGGTCCTGATGGGTATACTTCTGGCTTCTTCAAAAAAGCTTGGAGTATTATTGGAAAAGAGGTATGTTTGGCTATTAGAGATTTCTTTATTAATGGGAAACTCTTAGGGGAGATTAATGCCATAATGATTGCTCTGGTTCCAAAACTTGAGGTCCCTAATAAAGTTTCTGAATTTAGGCCTATTTCTTATTGTAATGTAATTTACAAAAGCATAAGCAAAATCCTTACTACTAGAATCAAAAATGGGTTGCAAAAGGTGGTCAACATAAATCAGAGTGCTTTTATTCCTAGCAAACATATACAAAACAACATCCTCATTGCTCAAGAGTTATTAAAAGGGTACAGTAGGAAAATGGTGCTAGAAGGTGTGCTCTATAGATTGATATTAAAATGGCATATGATACAGTTAGCTGGGATTTTCTTAAAGAAGCTATGGTGAAGTTTGGTTTCCATCCTATGATATCAACTGAATTATGACTTGTGTAACAACTTCTAAGTTTTCTACATGTATTAATGGAGAGGCTCATGTGTATTTCCAAGGTGGTAGGGACTTAGACAAGGAGACCCTATTTCTCTTTATCTTTACACTCTAGTTATGGAAGTATTCTCTCTATTGCTGGCCAAAAATATTTAGAATGCTGACAAGTTTAAATTTCATTATGGATGCAAAGCTCTTCAACTATCTAATATGTGTTTTGCAGATGACTTGTTGGTTTGGTCTAATATCTTTTTTGGAAGTGTTCCTTTAGATGTTCAAAATAAGATTCTTTAAGTCATGCCTTTCTAAGTTGGAAAGCTTCCAATGAGATACTTAGGAGTTCCTTTGATTTCTAAGAAATTAGGTGTTAATGATTGCAAAAGTCTGGTGGATAAAGTTACTGACAAAATCAATTGCCAGAAGAGTAAGATTCTGGCCTATGCTAGGAGAATTCAGTTAATTGCCTCAGTTCTTTCCTCAATGCAGGTATATTGGGCATATGTTAACATGTTGCATAAATGCCTAATATTACTATTAATGAGATTAAGAAGCTGTTAAAAGGTTTTTTATGGTGTCAAGGTCCTCTGACTAATGGTAAAGCTAAAGTAGCTTGGAAGTTGGTGTGTTTACCTAAGGAACAGGGTGGTCTGGGCATAAAGTCATTGAAAAAAACGAATGAGATCCTTCTTATAAATCAGCTGTGGAAAGTCATTGAGGGGAAAGAATCCTTGTAGGTCAAATAGATTAATGTTGTAAAGCTAAAAGGTACAAGCATTTGGGATGTAGAAGCTAGTCACAGTGATAGTTATGCGTGGAAAAAGTTACTTTAGCTTAGAAGTAGAATCAAAAATCATGGAAATGGAAAGAATGTCTCTATGTGCTTTGATAGATGTGATATTAAGGGTCCTCTATCTGATATCATTCCTAGAAGAGTATGGTATGAGGAAAGGTATTCTGACAATGAAAAAGTTATTGATATGATTGATAGGGGTGTTTGGATATGGCCTGCAAGTTGGCATAACAGGTTTCCTGAACTGTGCAATATTAATGTTCCTATTCTGTCCAATGGTGTTACTAATAAGGTGTTGTGGTTGGATAATCAAAATGAGAAGAATGAGTTTTCTACAAAACAAGCCTGGTGTGATTTAAGAGATAATGTTGTTAAAGTGGAATGGTATCATGTTGTTTGGTTCAGTCAATTTCAACCAAGACATGCTTTTTGTTATGGTTGGATATCATGGGAAGATTGACTACTCAAGTTAGATTAGCTAAGTGGAATTGTCATTCTAATTTTGAATGTCCTTTATGCAAAAAGGAAAGGGATTCTCATGGCAATCTATTCTTCAAGTGTGATTTTTTTAAAGCTGGTTTAGGGGATGGTAAAGAGGAAATTGATAAACATGAGTAATCAGGATGATCTTAAAAGCATTGTCAGTAAAATTTCCCACACTCAAGCCAAAAATAACATTTGGAAAATTATGAGTAGACTGGTGCTTGCAGCAACAGTATATTATATTTGGTAGGGAAGGAATTAGAGGGTGTTTAAACAAGAAAGAAGATACGTGGAGCAAGTATTGAAGATTATCACTGAAAATGTTAATATGAGACTTATGAGTTTCAAAGTAAAAAAGACAAGTGATGTACTTAAAGTTGCTAATACATGGAACCTTAGATGGGATAAGATGTCTTTAAAAGCTATTAATGATTAGGATTTCATTAAAATTGGGAGTAAGGGTGATTAGTAAAAGGTCCTTTTGCCTAGTTTCTTTGCTTAAATATTGTTATTCATTAAAAATATAACAATATATTTCTACAAACCATTACAATGGTGTAAACCTTGTATCTTGGAGTTTTTTTTATAGAAGTCCTTATTATCCCTAGTAGTTATAACATATTGGCCTTAGGAGGGTTTGTTATTATACTATGGGTCAGTTTGGCTTCTATATGGATTAAATATACCATAAGGAAGGTGTCATACATTGTGAAGGGTAAATGGTTTGGGTGGGTAGTTTATGATGATAGAATAGAGAGTGATAGAAGGTGGCACTTCTTGGTCTATCAATACACTACTAAGGAGGTTAGGATAGATATAAGTGAGGGTGAGTGTTTCTGATCTAGTGATGCCTTTTCCTCTTTGTTTTCTTTTCTATGTAGTGAGGTTGGGCTACTACTCGATTTAAGGAAGAGCCTGAAAGAGGGCTAAATTCTGCATGATGACGCCTGTTCATGACAACACAGATTATTGTAGATGAGGGATGAATGATTTGTATTATGTCATGAGTATGTAAATGTAGTCATGAGGATTTGGTCATATGGTGAACAAATTGGTGAATTTTATTAGATAAAGTCTTATCTAGTCTTATTTCTGGTGTTTGGGATAATCACCAGAGATAGTGTATAGTCGTGTCTGAGATGTCTAGATACTCGAGATCAAGTCATTTGTTATATCCGAGATAGTTGAATGATAGTTTCTTGTATTTCTTTTTTGAATAAGGGATAGACATGTCTATTCTCTTATATTTTTATGTAATTATCTTGATAATTAATAAAATTGTTCACCGGTTCCCTAATTTTTTTATAAATTGTTGTAACATATTATAATGGGCTTACGTATATTCACCATTATCTCAACCGACCCGTTAGGATTTACATGTATTTATCTTCCTTATAAATACTTCATACTTGTAATCTCTTAAATTGATATAATTGAATAAGAATTCTCTCTTCTGCTCATTCTTCTTTTCATTCTTGTGTTCTTATTTTTTAGATTTACAATACGTTATCAGCACGAAGTCTCTTTATAACTTGTTAATAAATTCATGACAAACAAGAATGAAGCAGGATTTTTTTTTCTTTTTTTCAACCTCTTGACGCATCATTGGTCAAGGTAAGGTAAGAATTTTAACTCTTTTAATTATATGATCAGTGAAGGTTATTTTTTTGGGGCAGGTTATAAAGATCCCCCTTAAAAAGCCATTTGTACCCCCCCCCTTAGTTTTTTGGTTTTTTTTCTTTTATTTTTATAATTTTGTTTATATTATAAAACAATGAAATGCAGAATGCGAAACAAAATTTATAAGTTTAACAAGTCAAAAGTATTAACTGACAAATAGTACGAAACAGAAACTGAAAAAAATTGTGTTGCACTGTAAACTGGGAGACAAAAATACATGTTTTGTACTTTTTTTTACTTTTCATGTACTTTTTAGCGGGCCATGGGTACCAATAGTAGCACCCTATTTTTTCATCTTTTGTCAAAAATTATAAATATATATAATCATTAGGCTCTTTTAGAATTTAATATTAAAAACCCGGATCCGATCCACGCCCGACCCTAACCCACCTATATCCACCCATACCCGGCCTTTTGATAACAAGACATGTATCAGGGATACGAGTTTCCTTTTCTTTAATCCAACACACACATAACAATCACAAGATGCACACACAATCAAACTAAACCCATTGCAAACTAAGAACAAAAAAATTGGAGCCGTTTGGGGAGATTCAAGGTGACACGGCCGGAGTTGGCAGCTGGTGGTGTTGATTTTAGTCAGATAAGGTACCTAAGTTTACGAACCTTAATTAAATTGTTGATTTTGAGTGTTGTTTTATTTTTAGGGTTTTTTAATTCAACTTTTGCTTTTGATTTTGGGTTTTGTGTTAGGCCCCTTGGACACGTCGGCGCATCTCAGTAAGGAGAGGCTACAGAGATTTAGTAGGATTGTGTGGGAAGCTTATTTGAGGGGCTTCTTGGCTTTTTGAGGTATTACTAACTTATAGTTTTTTAGTTTAAAAAATCAATCATATTCTTAAAGTTTTCTTTTTAACCTAATTTTAGTAATTTATGTTTGATAATAGAGGTTCGATGAAGAGGAAGACAAACTTTTCGGGGCTATTTCTTAGAGAAGTGACTACTTAAGGTATAAGTGCTTTCCTTTTATGCTTTGAAATAGTGTTTTAAATGAGGATGTATTTGAACTTTGATGTGGCAAAATCTCGATACCTCTGAAGTTGTAATTTTAGTCCAAAAGACTCTATCTTGACATATTTGATTCAAAGCTATAGATAAACAGGATTAAGGGACTAGGTAGTATACTCGGAATAGTTATAGTTGCTTGCATTAACGAGGTTAGGAACAGTCAGACTTTACCCATAAGTAGCCTTGATTTGGTCTCCTCATAAGGTTAAACTTTAGATGAAAGGGAACTTTCTTTTCTAAATTTAGATGGAAGGGTTGATGAGCGAATTATTTGGAATTTTGAGTTACTACTGCCAGTACTACTTTACTACTGCTGGTTCAAGATTGATACTGCTACTGAAGATTGAAGAATATAAACTAAGTCCTTAGTACTGCTAGTTGTAATAGTTAGTATTGTTAGTTATTGTCAGTACTGGCAGTACAAAATGATAGATCATTAGTACTGTTAGTATAAGAAGTTAGTACTGTTTATGTGATATGCATGAGATATATTAGGAATAGATATGCATGATCATTTAACGCGGGTTGTAAGCCCATTAGGGTTTTCCTTAGTGTATAAAAGGAACCCTATGGCATAGTTAGAGATATCAATCTTCATAGAAAACACATATCTCATAGTTAGAATATTTGCAATCAATATATTCAAGTTTAGTATTCATTGTTCTTCTTAGTATTGCAAGTTAGATTTCGCATAACTTGTAGTATTCACAATCATAGTTTCTCATATAGTTAGTTTGGATTTATCCAAGTTAACTAAGCTTTAACAGGCTAAAGAAGATCCGTTTCATTGGGACTTCACAAGTGGTATAAAAGCTTGTGGAGAAACTCTGAATAAGAAGAACTTTATCAGATCTAGATCTCTTCTTATAATACACAATGTCTGGTGAAGAACCTATAACACAAATAGCACCAGTAGAATCTCCTCAAATGGTGTCTACTGTAAAACTTCCTATCCTCAAGAAGGGTGAATATACCCTTTGGAGCATGAGGATGAAGCAGTATCTCACTAACACATATTATAGTTTGTGGCAAGTGAGCTTGAATGGTGATGGTCCTATACAAGTAACAACTGATGAAAAAGGTATTGAAATGGAAGTACCTCCAAAGACTGCTCAAGCACTATTACAAAGACAAAGAGAAAGAAAAGTTAAAAGCATCTTACTTTTGGCTATTCCTGATGAGTATCAACGGAGGTTCCATGGAATAAAGGATGCAAAGTCTATGTGGGCTGCTATCAAGAGTAGATTTTGTGGCAATGTTGAATCTAAGAAGATGCAGAAGACTGTTTTGAAGCAACAATTTGAAATTTTTCTGTATCTGACACAGAAGGCTTAGATAAAGCATATGATAGGTTTCAAAAACTTATCAGCCTTCTAGAAGTTCATGGTGCAGCTGTTCCCAATGAAGATGCAAATCAGAAATTTTTAAGAGCTCTACCTTCATCATGGAACAATGTAGCCTTGATTATGAGGAACAAAGATGGTATAGATAATTTGGATATTGATGATCTATACAATAACCTAAAAGTGTTTGAAGCTGATATCAAAGGTTCCTCTGGATCATCTTTAAACTTTCAGAATGTGGCCTTTCTCTCTGCAGAAGACACTAGCAGCAGTAATGAATTTAATACTGCTAATGGTGTTTCTACTGCATCAGGCCATAATTCTCAGGGATAAACCTCTTCATCATCATATACTGATGATCTAATGTTCTCATTCTTTGCTAATCAGCCAAATAGTCCACAACTGGATGATGAAGACCTAAAGCAGATTGATCATGATGATTTGGAAGAAATTGACCTTAAATGGTAGGTATCCATGCTTTCTATGAGGGTTAAGTGATTTTTTAAGAAGACTGGAAGAAAGTTAATCTTCAATGGCAAAGAACCTGTAGGTTTTGATAAAACTAAGGTTGAATACTTTAACTGTCATAGAAGGGGCCATTTTGCAAGGGAATGTAGAGCACCAAGAAATCAAGGGAACAAGAATGGAGATGCAGGGTATAGGAGCAGGGACAACACCAAAAGAACTGTACCAGTGGAGACCTCTGATGCATTAGTTGTTCATGGCAATGCTTTGATTGTCCAAGATGGGCTGGGATATGACCGAAGTTATATAGCTCAAGATGAACCAACTGAGTTTGCTCTCATGGCCTACACTTCAAACTCCTCAGGGTCTGACACAGAGGTACAATCTTGCTTTAAAAAATGTGTAAAAACATATGAAAAACTTCAAAAACAGTTTGATGAACAGCGACAAACTCTTAGTAAGGCTAATCTAGAAATTATAGCTTATCAGTTAGGCCTAGAATCTATAGAGGCACAATTAGTTGTTCATCAGAAAAATGAAGCTGTCTATGAAGAAAAGATTGCAGTCTTAGAATTTGAAGTAAAAGACAAAAGTAATGCTATCACTAGACTTAAAAATCAGTTAGATGAAACCTTAAGAGAAAAAGATGATTTAAAAGCTAAACTAGAACAGTTTGAAACATCTTCTAAAAACTTAAATAAACTGATTAATAGTCAAATAAGTTCTAAAGATAAAACTGGTCTAGGATATGGAGATCAATTGAATGAAAATGATTCAAGTGGTAGTGAATTGTTTAATAGTGTGTTTGATAGTCGTTCAAGTGATGGAGATGACAATCAAACAAATGATAGGTTTAAAAAGGATAATGGATATCATGATGTTCCTCCTCTTGTAACTAGGAACTACATGCCTCCACTTGCTGACCTATCTTTTGCAGGATTTGATGATTCTGTTTATAGGCCTACAGCAAATAAGACTAGTGCTAGTGTGTCTCAAGTTGAAACAAGTATCACTCCACCTAGCAATACTAGTGTAGAAATGCCTAGAGTTGAATCTGTTAGGCCTAGTGGAGTTATCATTGAAGATTGGGTTAGTGATGATGATGAGGATATTTTTCAATCTAATGATTTGCAAGCAACAGACAAACCTAGTTTTAAAAAAATTGAGTT
This sequence comes from Tanacetum coccineum, assembly GCA_026074375.1. Taxonomy (NCBI): domain Eukaryota; kingdom Viridiplantae; phylum Streptophyta; class Magnoliopsida; order Asterales; family Asteraceae; genus Tanacetum; species Tanacetum coccineum. Next base: position 13,382 of record BQNB010025496.1, on the reverse strand, counting down.
TACTAATGCTAGGAATGAATCTGTTAAACCTAAACAAGCTGAAAAACCTAGGATAACCACTCAAAATCCTAAGGTAGATAAAAGATATTGGAATGGGAAAATGACTCAAAAACTGGGGTTAGGATTTGGGTTTACAAAGAAAGCTTGTTTTGTTTGTGGCGGTTACAGCCATCTAATAAAAGACTGTGATTTTCATGACAAGAGAATGGCTAAAAAGTCTGTTTTGAGAAATATAGGAAAGAATACTGGTCAAAAGGAAATTAGACCAGTTTGGAACAGTGCTCAGAAAATAAATCATCAAAATAAATTTGTTCCATCTGCAGTCTTGACAAGGTTTGGAAGAGTACCAGTTAGTGCTGCTAAGCAAAGCTCTCTAAGAGCAATAGCATTAACTAGTACATTCAAACCAGTTAATACTACTACTCATAAAAATAGAGTGAATGTTTCAAAATTAAAAATAAATGCTTTTTATAAGTCTCATTCACCTATTAGAAGGCCTTTTTATAAATCAACAGCACAAAATACCAGGATTTCAAATGAAAAAGTTAATACTGTGTAAATGGTGTTAATACTGCTAGGCAAACAGCAGTTAGTGCTGTTAAGGGAAATGGGGTCACTACTGTTAAGGCCTCAGCAGGTTGTGTTTGGAGACCTAAAATGACTGATTTAAATAGTGTCTCCAAAAACAATAGTGGATCATGGGTCTCAAAAAGAGTAAATTATATTGATCCACAAGGCAGACTCAAGTCAGTAGTGGCTTGGGTCCCCAAGAGACACTGACTCTCTTACTTTTGTGCAGGGAAATCCACAACAAGCTTTGAAGAACAAAGGAATATTTGACAGTGGATGTTCCAGGCACATGACAGGGAACAAAGACTTCCTTACTTACTATCAAGACATTGATGCAGGTTTTGTTGCCTTTGGTGGTGGTACTAGAGAAGGTAAATATGATGATTAATTACTTAGTACTGTTGGGCTTAGCTTTCACTACTTGAAGAAACTTTGTACCGCTAGTACAAAAAGTTTATACTGCTAGGCTTAGTTAGTGCTGCTCAAAAGTGTTTAAAGATGATTTTGATGGATATATTGGGTTCATGATGCTCTTTGGACTGGTTTTAAGAGTTAAACATGGTGAGAAGTTAGTTAGTACTGGCAGGCTTACTTTATGTTGTTGGGCCATGATAGGTGTAAAATACACATATCTATTTATACTTAAAATAACCCATTTAAGCCCAAATCAGACCAAAAATAGCAAAAATATGCTTGTATTTGTGTTTTGTGTGTGCAGGTATGGATAAGTCAAAAATCACAAGAAAACAATCAAAACAAGAAAAGCACGGACGCGAGAATCAAAAGAAGTACAAAGCCGAAGCCCCAAAGCCCAAATCCTGTTGTTTGTCAGAAAGGAAAGCAACACAAGACTTCCTGTAAGGCCAAACTTGTGAGCTCTATCAGCCAACCCTTACAGATGTTTCATATGGACTTATATGGTCCAACATCTATTAGGAGTATCAACCATAAAATATATTGCCTTGTAGTGACTGATGACTTTAGCAGGTTTAGTTGGGTTTTCTTTTAGCCTCTAATGATGAGACTAGTGGGATTCTTAAGAGATTTATAACATAAATAGAAAACCAATTGAACCATAAGGTTAAAGTAACCAGGTGTGATAATGGGACAGAATTCAAAAACATGGAAATGAATGAATTCTATGGATTTAATAACCGATGTCGGGACGCGCCCGATGATGTTTTTCAGATTTACGCGGTTTAACTTCCCGGTAAACTGTCAGATTCAAATGTAACGTATAAAGGTCAAAAGTAATTTTCGGAAAAGTTTAAAAATATTGACCTAAAATTTACGGGGTGTGACAGCTTGTTATGTTCTAAATAGGGTTTTAGTGACCAAGCCTCATAAAAAGACACCATATGAACTTATAATTGGCAGACCACCAAGCATAAGTTTCATGAGACCCTTTGGATGTCCTGTTACTTTCCTAAATACCCTAGACCCTTTAGGAAAATTTGATGGGAAGGCTAAAAAAGCATTTTTAGTGGGGTACTCTGTAAATAGCAAAGCTTTCAGGGTATTTAATTCTCGAACCATAAAAGTTGAAAAGAATTTGCATGTAAACTTTCTTGAAAATAAACCAAATGTTGCAATTCCTTAACAAATTCTATGAACTATCAAACAGTTACTGCAGGGAATCAAACTAACAAAAATGCAGGTCCACAAGAAGCTAATGGTGATACAGGTTTGAAGAAAAGTGTTGATGCTAGACAATCTGAAGAAAAGAATGTGTCTACTCAACAATATATTGTGTTCCCATTATGGTCTTCTATCTCTTCAAGCTACAAGAGCTCAGATGAAACTTATAAAAATGATACAGCTGATGATGCTGCTGATGAAACTCCTGTACAAAAACCAGCAAGTGAGAATGAACAAGCCTTGAAGAATGTTCTTGATAAGATGATGGATCAAGAGAAGGAGGCTTCAGAGAAATCAGATGTTGTTAGAAAAGAGTTTGAAGCACAGTGCAACAGGGAGCTTCTTCAAGGGAAGGCTACTAAAGCCAGCAGTACTAACAGTTTTAATACTGTTAGCACACCAGTTAATGCTGCTAGTGCACCAAGAACTTCTAATGATGCTGGACCATCATTTGTTCCTCTTGGTGGATCCTTTCCTCTTAATGTCAATGATCTTCCAGATGATCCTCTCATGCCTGATTTGGAGGATACTGCTGAAGTTCAAAATACTGGCATTTTTGGCAGTGCTTTTGATGATGAAGATTTGGACACTTACAATTCTCCTTTTGCTGATCAAGTTATGGGTGCAGAGGCTGATTTCAACAACATGGAACCTTCAACTGTTGTCAGTCCTATTCACACAACTAGAATACACTCTATTAATCCTAAAGATCAAATAATTAGAGATCCAAGATCAGCAGTACAAACAAGGGGCATGGCAAAGAAGAGTTCTAGAGAACATGCTATGATAAGCTACATCTAAAAACAGAAAAGGAAAAATCACAAAGATTTCCAAAACTGCTTATTTGCCTGTTTCCTCTCTCAGCAAGAACCCACAAAGATAGCTCAAGCCCTTGATGATGAAAGCTGAGTTGAAGCAATACAAGAAGAGCTGCTTCAGTTCAAAATCCAGAAGGTTTGGACACTAGTTGACCTACCTTATGACAAGAAAGCTATTGGTACAAAGTGGGTGTATAGAAATAAGAAAGATGAAAGGGGTATAGTAGTCAGAAACAAAGCCATGCTGGTAGCACAAGGATACAAATAAGAAGAAGACATTGATTATGATGAGGTGTTTGCTCCTGTTGATACAAAAAGTTTATACTGCTAGGCTTGGTTAGTACTGCTTAGTTGTCATGGGTGGATTAATGCTTGACATGGTTTAGAGATGCTCTTTAGAAGAATTTAAAGCTTAATCTGATATCTCAAGATTTAGTACTAGTATGTTGTTTTGGTTAACAGTTCTTAACTTTTATTCATGGGCTATGCATAGATATGGATCCTCATGAATTCTCACATGTCTATCTAGTTATTTCTAGCGTGCTTGTGATGAATAGAGGCATGTTATTGCATAGTTATTGGAGAACAAGTTAATACTATTAGACTAATATTAATACTGCCAGGCTAATATTAGTATTGCTTGTTATCGTTGATATTGTTGGTGCATAACCAAGCACCTGAAGGTGAAGGTTCAGCAACACCTCCTGAACCCCAACCCACACCCTCTACCTCACAACCAAATTTTTCATGAACCTCGAACTGAAGCTCACATTGAGCAACTACTCCCATCTCCAACTACATATCAAAGAAAAAGAAAGACTCAAATACGTAGGAAAACCACAAAGGACACTAAGTTACCTCAGACTAGTGTACCTCAAGACCTTGGAGCAGATAAGGCTATCCATAAGGAGGGGGTGACAGTGTGGAAAGGGCCATCACTACTGTTGTTAGCTTAGATGCAGCACAGGACAGTGATAACATTTTTAAGACCCAGTCCACGGCAATGCTTAATGTTGACATTCCTCAGGGAATAGATACAGGTGGCAGTCCCAGGCGCCAAGAAACCATGGGGGTACTCCTGCTCAGACTAGGTCTGAGAGAGTGCTTAAAAAGCCTAATGAACCACCTCTCTCAGAAGGTCACACATCTGGAAGTGGGAAGGGCAGGATGGAACATCAATTTGAATTGACGGCTAATGTACCAATCACACCCCATGATTCACCTCTCCCAGGAGGTTACACACCTGGAAGTGATGAGGGTAGACTGAAACTACAGGAATTGATGACTATGTGTATAAAATTGTCAAAACATGTGCTTAACTTGGAGAAAGAGAAGGATGCTCAAACCGTGGAGATCCTCAGACTAATGAAATGAGTCAAGAGATTAAAAAGACAAAGAAAGTCAAGCAACTCACAACCATGAAGAAGGAAATATAGACAGTTTGAACCTTCAGATGATGATTTAGATGAGGAGAATGCATCCAAACAGGGGATGGGTAGTGACAAGATAAAGCCAATATTATGCAATTTCACACTCTGTTTATGGATGGTATATCTATGAAGATTCATATGCTGGTAGAGAAAAAGTATCAACTAATCAAGAATTATTAAAGAAGATGCTGAACTTGCAGTTAGAAGCTAAAGAAGAAAGTACTATGGCATTTGAGCTCATCAAGTTTATCAAATCAATGCTTGAAGAGTAGTAAAATGTTTGAATACATCCTCCTAATGATCGAGAATCTTAAACTGAAGAAACTTGATGATTGACAAGTAAATATCAAGTTTAGGGGAGGATTGTTTGGGAATTTTGAGTTACTACTGCCAGTACTACTTTACTACTGCTGGTTCAAGATTGATACTGCTACTGAAGATTGAAGAATATAAACTAAGTCGTTAGTACTGCTAGTTGTAATAGTTAGTGCTGTTAGTTATAGTTTGTACTGCCAGTACAAAATGATAGATCATTAGTATTGCTAGTTAGTTTATTAGTACTGTTAGTATAAGAAGTTAGTACTGCTTATGTGATATGCATGAGATATATTAAGAATAGATATGCATGATCATTTAACGCGGTTTGTAAGCCCATTAGGGTTTTCCTTAGTGTATAAAAGGAACCCTACGGCATAGTTAGAGATATCAATCTTCATAGAAAACATATATCTCATAGCTAGAATATTTGCAATCAATATATTCAAGTTTAGTATTCATTGTTCTTTTTAGTATTGCAAGTTAGATTCCGCATAACTTGTAGTATTCACAATCATAGTTTTTCATATAGTTAGTTTGGATTTATCCAAGTTAACTAAGCTTCAACAGGCTAAATAACTGTTTCATACATTTCTTTACTTATCATGCCGAATGTATAAGTTCTTTTCATTTTGTGTTGTCAAGCAACAATATAATCTCTTTAGTATCCGTAAGACCATTTAGTATGCAACCCCATATATTATCATTTATATGCTATATTGTATTAGTTCATAATGTTGGTGCCTCTTCCATGGTTTTTACCCTTAACCCGATCCTAACCCATACCCATCCGTTGTTTGTTTCTATCCTGCCCAGTAACCTGTCACGTGGCAACACAATACCTTCCCACCTCCACTTCATTCTGGATCTCTCTTCTTCTCACCTCCACTCTACTGCTTCTTCCTCACAATTTCCAACAAACCTGCTAACCTCTCTTTCTTTCACCCTCTCTCTAGAAACCATCATCACAAGAGGATTACTAATTGCAACCTACTCCATGAGTATTCTTATTTTGGTAACCTGTAAGAAGATTACTAATCATTCTTCTTTTGTTTTTTTATAAATGGGTTAATCATGAGGTATGTTCTACACTTTTATTGTAGTTTGCTATTTTGAATTATTTTATGATTGTTTTCTCTTTTTTTAACAGATTAGGTTAAAACTTTTAGGAGTTCATCAATCTAACAAACTCAACAAGTACGTGCATTTCTCTTTTATTGTGCATTTGAAAAGTTCATAAGGTGTTTGATAATGAAGCTAGCATCCTCTAGGTTTATCTTTTCCAACGCCTATTTTCCAGTCAAATTTCCTTTCACTCAATTCAACCGTCAACTTGCACTGTATGTCATTTTCCATCTCTGGATATTTATGGTATTGAATTTAGTAATTTACCTAAGTAGTGTGGATATACAAATACTTCTAGGTTGCTAACCTGATTGGTAAAAAAGATTGGGGTATTACCTGGATTGCAAACAAACTAAAAGTTCATTGCTATACCAGTAAATTAATCTCAGTTTGTAGAATCTACAGTCATATATTGTTTATGTTCTGATTTTCATTATAGTACGGAACAATTGCAGGTGAGATGGTGGGAGATAACAAAAAGTTGAACTTCTGTTCGGTCTGTGGGAAAAGCTTCAATAGCACATGACCAACCGGTAAGATAGACTGTATTTAATATTTAGGTTATAGTTTTGTAATGATTGTTTTACATTTTGATAAATGCTCCTTTCCAACTTCTTATTGGCTTCTTACTTGCATGTCTTATGCTCAGCTTAAAAGGATGACGGAACAACAGTTTTCTCTAGAGGCTGTGACAATCAAGTGAAAATGCGGTCGTTACTCTTTGGTGGCCCACCAGTAATTGTGGCTACGCATGGTGCTCCAGTGAAGGAAGTCGCTTGGATTCTAGAGATGAACCTTTTGGTATCCATAAGCTGGGACAAGACTCTAAGGTGTGCAGTTAACTGAAATTTCATTGTTTTTGGAACTTATTATTTTTCTAAAAGCGGTGAATGGTTATAATGCTTTGACGACTTCAATCTAAGTTTTTATTCTGCATATGAAAGTATTTAATATTATAGGTTAAGCGCGATTTCCATCCAATTGTTTGGAAAAAGTATTATCAAGCATGTGTATGTTTTCTTAAATTTCTACTTTAATTTAACATAATACTGCCTTTTTTTAGATACTGGGACTTGTGACAACAAACACCAGTTCACACTCCGCAACTATCAGAACGCTGCTATGCACTTTCAGTGAAACATACACTGATGGTTGTTGGAACTGCAGATAGAAATCTTATAGTATTCACTTGTAGAACCCTTGGGTACCACCATTTTTTTGTTTTCTATATATACCAAAAATTTCAAAATACATGATATTGACCTCACGGTTTTGGATGCAACACGCTAAGTTTAAAAGAATTACTTCTCCCCTGAAGTACCAGGTGTGCTTACTTAAATTGTATGGCTATTAGAAATATATATAAAGTATTTAGTATGTGAATATATTTTTTTTTTCTTTCCAGATGTTGGAATCCATATAGCAAGGCAACTGATGGTGTTGATATGGAGGATCCTGAGCTGACTATATTAGCTAAAGGGTCAAGATCACAACTCTAAGGGAACGGGAATGAGAAATCACCGATTGTACTATGGTCTTGAGTCTTGAAATGAATTTATTACATGGGACTACATAAAAAAGATAGATCGCTGTGTGAAGACGTGAGATGAGTTGTTCGATGGAAAACATGTTTATCTTTATGACAAGAATGGCGAGACACCCTCGCATATGTAAAAATATACCACAAAAAGAAGCTAAAGACAAAAACAAGGTACATAGTATAATTTTGAGTTTCTAAATGTGCAATTGACTGCATGTTATATTTTATATGTTCATATAATTTGTAAAAGATGGTTATTGCCTATTGTACAGTTGATGGGGTGGGTGCTATGTAAGATTTATAAGGATACATGCTAAAGCAACGTTAGAAGTCAAGAAGAGGCGATCGAAGAACAAAACCAACAACTTCAGGATGGACCTTTGCCCAGACATCAAAGAAACAGCAAGTAAGGTACTTATTAGCTTATTCTATTATCAAAACGCAATAAGTTTAGTCTATAACTTTTAACAAGATGCCTATTATAGTAGCTTTTAGAAGAGCCAAAAAAAGTTATGGTATTATTTCTTCCTTGCACATATAGTGGAATACAACTTCTAAAATGGATGCCTGACCGTACCTCTAGAAATAAAAATCCCAACGTCACAAGTAAAAATACCATTAGCAAGTATATTATCTGCTATCTTCTGATATAATAATGCTTAGGGTGGAGTGCGGAAGTTTGGGGTCTTATGTTGTTCTAGGCATTTAGTTGGTGAATATAGAAATCATCCATAAAATCGTTACAAAGATACCTATTCACATGATGAGTTACTAATTAGTTTAAGGTTAACCATAGCTTTCCTTTTCAAGTTTTATTCTTTAGACAAAATAATAGACACCCGAACCATGATGACAACCATGCTTACAGTAAGTTGTTTGCTAAGGTTTCCGGGGGCGTTTGGTTGTGCGCGCGGTCTGAGGCTTTTAGGGGTATTAGGTTTAGTGTTGTTTGACTGATATGCTATTGCTTCTGAGGCTGTACTATTATAAGGTAACTGAAAGGACTGTGTTTATAATGTTGAATTCCTAAAACACAAGTATTGAGCTTTTGGAAATATTCATAGCATGGTTTGTAAAGTGACACACTTAGTAATAGTCTCTAATTCTCTGATTGATTGCAGGTTAGCACAAGCGCAAACATATACAAGCTCATTTTTCTTTTCTTCATCCCACGCAAAATTGATAATCTATGTAATGTTGTAATGTTTCAGATTTGGATGCTGCAACTAGGCCACTGAATACTCATGGTCATCTGCAATTTTTTCAAGTTATTCCGTTGTCGGCATCGAAGAACACTATAAATATTAAGCTGAACGCGAAGTTCAGAACTGCTTGAGAGGGGTTTCAGCAACAAAGAAGAATATCTCATTTTTTTTGTACTATGATACTCTGTATTCAATAACTTATATTCATATGCACATCTGAATAGTAACTTTAGAGTTTTAGTTGCATTTTTGTTATTTATTGTAATACGATGACTCTGAGCATCCTTATTATATCTTGAAACACAAACGGCCTGCAGCGGAGAGGGGGGTTACAAATGCCCCGCAGCGGAGCGCGGGCAAACTTGCTCGTTGATTATCACTGATGTGACCTGATCTTTTCACCGGTTAATAAAATAATCCGAATAGTGCAATCTCATTTAACCATATTAT
>BQNB010025495.1:27422-59579 GCA_026074375.1 Tanacetum coccineum | reverse complement strand
TTGCAGTTTTTTATGGCCTAATAGGCTTTATGTTCCAATTCGACAAGAAGATGGCATGCCTTGCTGTAGATTATCCTAAACGTGGTCGTTCTTAAAGGGGTTTTAAACGCTGTCCGGAATGCCCATAATGCATCATCTAATTTGTATGACCAATCTTTCTTGTTGTTCCCGATGGTTTTTTTTCAAGAATACGCTTTATTGCTCGGTTCATTTTCTCGACTTGCCCGTTCGTCTGAAGGTGATACGCGTTTGAGAATCGGTGAACCACTCCATATCTTTTCATTGCCTTCTCCATTTGGTGGTTATAGAAATGGGTACCCCTATCGCTAATAAGGGCCTTTGGTATTCCAAATCGTGCGAATAGTCTCTTGAGGAAGTTTACTACATTTCGAGCATCATTGGTGGGGAAGGCCTGAGCCTCTACCCACTTTGATACGTAGTCAATAGCTACCAGGACATATTTGTTTCCGTTTGATAAGGGGAAAGGTCCCATGAAGTCAATCCCCCACACATCGAATATTTCGCAGACTTGCATGTATTTCTGAGGTGTTTTGTCCCTTGATGAAATGTTTCCTGCTCGCTAACATGCATCGCAGACCTGGACCAACTTTCGTGCATCGCGAAAGATATGTGGCCAGTAAAACCCGGACTCGAATAATTTTCTTACGGTGGTGGAGATGCCATGATGTCCTCCGGATGGTCCGCTGTGATATTGTCGAAGAATTTGTGCTGCCTCTTCTTCGGCCACGCATCTTCGTATGATTCAGTCAGCACACTGTTTGAATAGGAAGGGATCATCCCAAAAGTAATGCCTCAAATCGCTAAAGAATTTTTGTTTCTCTTGACGGGTGGATCGGAAGGGTAGTACTCGGCTAGCCAAATAGTTAGCATAGTCGGCATACCACGGTTCATCATTCTTGTCGAAGATTGCCATCAATCGCTCTTTAGGAAATAAGTCCCTTATCTCAGCCCTGGTTAGATTCCTAAGGTCGGGGTTTTCGAGTCGGGAGAGATGATCAGCTGCTAGATTTTTAGCACCTTTCTTATCACGGATCTCGATATCGAATTCCTAGAGCAGCAAGATCCATCGAATTAGGCGTGGTTTTGCATCTTGTTTTATGAATAGATATCGCAGGGCAGAATGATTTGTGAAAACAATGGTCTTGGATAAGACTAGGTATTGAAGGAATTTGTCGAATGAAAAGACAAAAGCCAGAAGATCCTTTTCGGTAGTTATGTAGTTTTCTTGTGCTTCGTTCATTGTTTTGCTAGCGTAGTGTATGGGATTGAAATGTTTGTCGGTACTTTGTCTTAGTACTGCCCCGATAGCATAATCACTGGCGTCGCACATGATTTCGAATGGTAATGACCAATCTGGCTTGATCATGATTGGTGCCAGCGTTAGTTCATGTTTTAATGTGTCGAATGCTTGGATGCATTCTTTGAAGAAGTTGAATGGTGCATCTTTAACTAGGAGCTAGGTCATTGGGCGTGCGATTTGTGAGAAATCTTTAATGAATCTTCTATAGAAACCAACATGTCCTAAAAAGCTTCGAATGACCTTCACATTTGTTGGATATGGTAGTTTGGAAATTGCCTCAATCTTTCCTTTATCGATCTCAATTCCAGAACCTAAGACCTTATGACCGAGGATGATTCATTCCTTTACCATGAAGTGTCATTTTTCCCAATTCAATACAAGGTTGGTTTTTCACACCTTTTTAGCATCTTCTCAAGGTTTTTAAGGCAGTGGTCGAAAGAGCTACCAAAGATTGAAAAATTGTCCATGAATACCTCCATGTTATCCTCGATAAGCTTATGGAATATAGCTGTCATGCAGCGTTGAAAAGTGGCCGGGACATTGCATAACCCGAAGGGCATTCGTTTGTATGCGAAGGTCCCATAAGGGTAAGTGAACGTGGTTTTCTCTTGATCTTTAGGGGCGACAGGGATTTGGAAGTATCCAGAAAACCCGTCTAGGAAGCAGTAGTATTCATGCCCAGCCATTCGTTCAAGCATCTGATCGATGAATGGAAGTGGAAAGTGATCTTTCCGGGTTGCGTTATTCAACTTATGATAGTCGATACAAACGCGCCATCCGATGACCGTCCGTTGCAGGACGAGTTCATCCTTCTCATTCTTTACTACGGTCATTCATCCCTTCTTTGGGACAACCTGGACAGGGCTTACCCAAGGACTGTCGGAGATGGGATAAATTAATCCCGCGTCAAGGAGTTTTATGAGTTCCTTTTTTACTACCTCTTTGATGTTGGGGTTAACTCGTCTTTGAGGTTGGACACTTGGTTTAAACTCGTCCTCCATGAGGATTTTGTGAGTACAGAAGGATGAGTCAATCCCTTTAATGTCCGAAATACTCCAAGCGATTGCCCCTTTATGATTCCGAAGAACCTCGAGGAGTCTAGTTTTTTCGACGGAGGGTAATGCGGATGAGATGACCACTGGGAGTTGGTTGTTTTCTTGGAGGAAAGCGTACTCAAGGTGTTTGGGTAATTCCTTTCATTCGAGTTTGGGTGGTTCCACGCTTGATGGTTTTAGTCGATTTTTTGGGGCTTTCCATTCGAGTGGTTCCACCGGCTCTGTCCCCGGGTAAAAGGAGACTGCAAACAGCTTGTTAGGATCGCCCCTTTCTTCTTCTTCAGTCTATTCTCCATCATGGTCTACTGTGTCGACCTATTGTTCCTGGACCAGCTTAGCGGTGTGATCGGCACAGTATAGGTAATCGTTACGGGAGTGTTTGGATTTCATAGATTTTCCAATGTTAAAGATGACAGTTTCACTTCTGACCCTTAAACTCAATTTTCCTTCGTGAACATCAATTACAGCTCTTTCCGTGGTGAGGAAGGGCCTCCCCAGAATGATTGGGACTAGCTCATCTTCGTCTATTTCCAAAACTACAAAGTCGACTGGGAAGATGAACTTGCTTATTTTCACCAATAGATTCTCGCAGACCCCGATGGGGTATTTGATAGATCGATCGGCTAGTTGAATACTCATTTTGGTAGGTTTAAGTTTAAAGATCCCTAATCGTCGAAAGAGAGAATGTGGCATGAGATTTATGCTTGCTCCTAAATCAGCAAGGCCGTTCTTGACTGCTAAAGGTTCGATAAGACATGGCAGTGTGAAGCTTTTAGGATCCCCTTCTTTTTAGGGCAGACTCTTTTGAATAATAGCGGAACACTCCTCACTAAGTTTGACCGAGGATGCCGCTTTCTCAAGTTTCTCTTATGCGAAAGTAGATCTTTCAAAATCTTGGCTCCCTTTGGCATGTGATTCATAGCTTCAAGGAATGGCAGATTGATATGAATTTACTTAAAGATTGAGAGAAGCCGCTCATCCTCGTCATCCTTTTTCTGCTTCTTTAATTTAGACGGAAAAGGTAGATTGGATCACTTGGAAGGTTGGTAAAGGATGGATGGCTAAGGGGCGGGTTCTTGTATAATGCTTGGTTTTGCGCCCTCAGGCGCCCTTCTCTTTCGGTTTCCCCCTCGGTGAAGTTGTCACATGGTGGGGCCGGAAAAGGTAGGTCTTGTGTGCTGATTCCTGATCTAGTTTTTATGGCCAAAGTTGGTGCTTCAGGTTTAGGAGTTTCGCTCTTGTTGATTGCTAAAAGTATTTGGGAGTATTGTTTACGCAATTCCTACAGTGTTGGACAAGCATATCTCCTATCCCTTTTGCGTGAGACTTCTTTTCGAGCTTGAATTTGGTAAGTTCATCCTCAAACTTACTTCTAATAATCCACTCGGGGCCATAAACTCCTTTTTATTTACGTTTGCTGTTCCCCCATGGTGAGGTGTCGTCGTTCTGATAAAATCTCAGAAGGGAAGGATCATTGTAGATGTCTCCTCCGGACAAGCATACCTGCTTGGACGGGTTATTCTATTCACATTCATCAACCTCATGGGATCCTCCGCAGTAATCGCAAATCAAGTAGGGGTTTTTAAGCCCAACCTCTCAAGTAGGTGTTTCGAGGAAAGAGATTCGATTACAGGTCCTTTTTAAACGCCTCTTGAGTGTATGTTGCATTGCTTCTGAAATGGAAGAAATGTTCATGGATGGTGATGGTTCGTCCTACAGATCGTCTTGGTATTGGACATATTCTTCAATTCGATTCCACCCTTCTTCTTTGGTGAGAGAGTCGAAGCGGAATTGGGCAAATTGGTCTAGTTTCCTACGGTCGTCCTAGGATATGTTATTGTGAAAGATTTGTACCAGAATCCATTTATGTATTCCATGATGGGGAACCTGTTTGATTAAGTCCTAAAGACGGATCCAAGCACTTTTGATGGGTTCGTCGTCCCCTTGTTTGAATCGGATAATTAAATCTCTAAGGGCCGAGGTACGTCCTACCGGAAAGAAATGGTCAAGGAATCGTGACATGACTTGATCCTACGTCGTGACTTGAGTGGGGGGTATTCTGTCAGGCTATTCTATTGCTTTTCCTTTGAGGGAGAAATGGAAGAATCTTAACCTAGATGTATCCCGTGTGGCTCCGTCAGCTTGTACGTTATCTACGATGCTTAAGTAGTGCCTAATATAACAGAGGGGGTCCTCGTTTTTCAATCCTTGGAATGTGCACGTGTTTTGAATTAACCAGATGTCGCGTGAGTCAACGATTCTTCTCGTTTATTCGGTTGGGAAGGCAATTAGATTTAGGAAACCGAAGGAATTAGGATGAGAGTGTTCGTGTAAGGTCTTTGGAGGCGTTGGTGGTATGGCTCCAGTATTGTAGGAGGAGGATGCTTCATCATCAAAGAGGTTTCTTCCAGCTATAACAAGAGATTCGTTTTGATGTGAACGTAGGGCGGCTTTCCTACGCCTCTGGAATTCTCTTTCGGGTTCGTCGAGAGGTTTCGTTAACCTATTAACGGTACTGGCGTCATGGTGACGGATTTACAGATTGATAACATAAGAAACCAGATAGACTACGGAGAAAGCTAATATGACGGGAAATTATATCTACTTGATAAGATTCAAGCAATAGAACTAAGCTAAACTATGATCAGAAACCTAACTATTCCTTATGGCAGCGGCGCCAAAAACTTGTTGCGGTTGTCGTAAGGGACTTCTACAAGAAGTTTTACAACTCCTTAGGCAGTGTACCTAACCGTTATAGTGTAGTATAGGCAAGACTCGGGGGTTGTTGTCGTTCTCTAGGGGAATAGGTTGGGAAGGTTTTAACAAAAGTTGGTTTTCTAAGACCTAACATACATATTCATCACAAGACCTAACATGCATATTCATCACAAAAAGCAACACCACTAAGATCTACATCCTAGGTTTCATAAAATCATAAATAAAACATAATAGAAGGTTTAGCCAAGCATTGTTAAGTATAAAGTAAGAACAGATAAGAATCACCACAACAAATACATATTGAATGATTAAGTTAGTCTTACCTGATTAAAACATTAATTGAAGGAAGTACAATAGGGTTTTGATGCCCTAAATTCGTCCCTAACAGCTGCTAAATGAACTAGGGTTCGTCCCTTTCTTTTACTCTAAAGTTACACACTTAAAACCCTAAAAACGGATTTGTATATATAGGAAAATCAATGTGACGGTCGCGTGTTAATCGTGACGCCGTCATGAATAGAATATTCTAGATAATGGGCTAGGTCGTACATTCTGACGCCGTCTGGAGTTCTTGTGACGCCGTCTTGAGATGGGTTGTGACGGCGTCACATGTAATCTGTGACGCCGCCTCCAGCTTCTAAGTAGAAATTCTTGAGAGATGTTGGTGTAGGTCCGTAGTCTTGTCCGTTTCTTCTCCAAATGAGCCCAAGTCACGTGTATTTCCTCCAAATGCCTTCTAAATGCTAAATACCTGAAAAGGAATGATTAAGTACCTATTTTGGGCATAAATGCACGATTTAGGGGGTTAAACGACCCCGAAAAAGTGTATAAAATGACACCTCCTCAATCTTATAAAACCCCTCTAAATAGGTGTAACCCCCATGATCTGGTCCATTACCTGATCTGGTCCATTACCCGTGACCCAACCCACCACAACTCCCTCTGCTTATTTTCTGACCTTTTTAAATCATTAAACAGAAAATAATATCAACATTTTTTATCCATTTTATCATTTACGAAATCAGTTTTGTTAGCATATATAGATGTAAAAGAGAATAAAGTTAGCACCTTGATAATTTGTCGAATCGAGAACAGCCTTCGCATTCTGTGTGATTTGGATCATTGCCCCTGACCTATTTTGCAACGTCTAAATAGTGTCTCCAGCCTTTCCAATCAATACACCTGCCTGCACAAAACAACAATCAATATAAACCAACTAAAATCTGAAAAGGCTAATTTGAATGGCGGTTGTAGAACAATGAAAAAAATAGCCAACTAAATAAGTCAACTGACTTTTTTGAAAACATGTAAACATATTTTATGAAATTCTTGATGGACTTTCATGAAAATGCAGTCAACATTGTTAATATCTAAGCAAAATATCACTTTAGTTGGTCTATTGGATTCTAGTATTTGTAAGTGGTGGAGGGAAAGTAATGTGTTTATCATCATGTGATTGTTTGTTAAGTTATCTGTTGTGTTACATTACTTTTGAATTCTTGAAAGTCTTGAAGTGTACTTTAAATTGGTAATACAGGTTACCGATGAGATGCTCAAGATCGAGTATTTTAAACAATGCGTCTCACTATGAATGTAGTTATCAAGTTAGTGATGCTCGTCTCATGTGTAAAACACCTCGAGTCCATGTTCTCAGCAAAGTTCAGACGTAGTTGGTACTATAATTGAGACCTCTGCCTAAGACGATCCACATATCAAAACATGCTTTAAAATTTTCCCTTATTCATTGCAGGAGAAAAAAACACAAATCCTAGCCATTCACTCGAGGCTCCAATGCAGCTAATTAGTTAAAAAAAACATTCAAACTAAACTATATACGACATATACTTAAACACCAATTAAGCAAGGTTTCATAATTGGTTGGATAGTTAAATATTTAGAGTATTTAAAAACTCTACAAACCCAAACTTCTTAAAATGAGGTAATTAGGCGACTCACAACTATTAGCCCTCATTTTATTATTTACACCTGATGTTAAGCTAAAAAAGCTAGGAAAGAAGCCAGTGGCCCAGTTATGGTCTTGCTCAAGTGCAAAACTGGAATTGGTTACTTTTTATGCTATTATGTTTATATTTTAGCTAATAAGCAGTTTGCAAGGTGAAGATATCTGACCTCCCCATAAACCAAATTCTTCGGGATGATGATCAACACCTGGTCTGTGTTCTACTTCCAAAGCAGCCCGATTTCCTCACGAACCCTTCACCATGACCTCTCGGCACCTGCCACAGACATACACATTTATAGATTAACCACTGTATATAATGTGTCTGCTAAAAAGGTTAGATGGGCACCCTAAACATATAATGTGACTACACGGCTGATTTTCTCAGGTTTACTGGCAAAAATAATTTCTTAAACGATAGCACGAACAAACCTTGATCAATGAATCGAAGTAGCATTTATCAAGTCTTAGTTTTCTTTTCCTGAAACCCGCAAAACAATGTCAAATTTGTATTAAATTGTGCCTAGTTCTTACCACTTAGAATTGACACATCTACAACCTACACACATATCATGTTCTGCTTCTTCAGAATCAACTCCGGAAAGCTTCGTGAGAAGGTATTCCTATAACAAAAGAAAAACACCTGAGTTTCGGCTTTAGTTTACGAATCTCCTAACATGTAATATATATAAGTCTAATCTTATGCAACTTTTTAAAAATGTCACCGTATATATCACATTAAGGCTTGTTTGGTATTTTTTATTTTGAATTGTTCTTTTTCACAATTTAAGCATTATCATAAAGAACCCAATAACAGTAAACCATTTTAAAACACAAAAATAACAGATTTTATGTGTTTGGTGCTCTACACAAAGAATTAAATCAACTCACAGGAGACCTCATCGCATCACGGCCACTAAACCTACAACCTCTAGCGACTAACAGCAACCACCACTACCTGAAAAAATATAGATCAAAGAATTAGAGTGTCGTTTTAGATGATCACTATATAAAATAAGAAGAAAACCACCTTCTTTTTATGTTTTGTGGCTTTGGATCTGTATGAAGAATTAAATTGCATAAAAGATTTGTGTTTACAAATAGATATGAAAATTATAATGCAATGAGATTTGACCAAGAACCATCGAGAATGAAGCAGTGGAATATATGTAAGCACCAAGAAGTATCCAGAATGAGGTAATGGTGGAATTATAGACTAAGAAACCAGACCTCGCACTTAGGCCAAAATAAGCCCGCCAAATGACAGTAACTTTTTGGTCGTCATCCATCATGAGTTTTAGTATATAGATAAATTTCCTAAAATACAACTGTGACAACCATGGTTTCAACCTAAGTGAAAACTGTGTGATAGCCATTTCAACAATGCCCAAAATAGATTTCAGTTTCAACTTTTCATATGCGATTGTGCAAGCTGTGTGATAGCCATTTCAAGATTGCCTAAAATAGATTCAAATTTCAACATTTTCAACCTTTTTAACCTTGTTAGGTGCGATGAAAAAAAAACAGACCGAGAATAGTGAACCTGCTACTTATCGTAAAAAATATTAAAGAGTATTACCTGCTCGCATCTTTCTCCAAACGCTTTCTTCTCACCAGGAACATCAAGAACAACTGTATCGTCTTTTAATACAGTAACCTAGATTTTAATTTCTTAAATTAGCATAATTATAATTAGTATTCAGCTTCATACAGCTAGCCGTGAGCAAAAGAGTAGTTGTAGAAAGCCACAGTTTACCTTTTTGCAGGTCCCAAGCATTTCTATTCCCAATTTCTCAAGGTTCATACCAAGCTCTTATGTGATCACATATACCTAATTTGTTACAAAGATATAACGCACCAGAACACCATCATCAGAAAAACAAAAAATAACAAATAAGCAACACATGAGAGACAATACTGAAGACAAAGAAACTACCTCCCCTCTGTTCAGGGTTGCAAGATCATGTAAATTTGACTTTCTGTTCTCTCCAAACCCATGGGCTTTGATGGCACAGACCTATAGAATAATATTGCACATTATGTCAATTGAGTATTACGAAGACAAGACAATTCTCATCACAGGGAGATACCTTAATACCAGCGCGAAGCTTGTTAAGAATGAGGGTGGCTAATGCCTCACTTTGAATGTCTTCAACACATACTCCACTATGGCGGAAGCAGCAAAACAACTTTTCCGGCGACACAAACGGTGGTTTTTTACGGCAGTGGAGGCTATTAAGAAACGCAAAAAAATTATAAGAGCTATAGATATGATCTATACAGATCTATAAAAGAAAACTTTTAAAAAAATATTAATAGTCCTAGATCTTTTAAAAAATCAAAACTTGAAAATCTTTTCAGGGTGGTGGTGGAGGTCCCGAGTACTCGTCTACATATTCACATCACGAAGCCTACAAAAAGAAAACATCATACCGTTTGGTGGTGGTCGGCTGGGAGTGGTGGTCGACTCTTATGCATAGTTGTGGTGGTCGGTTGGGGGTGGTGGTTGGTGTGTGTTTTTAGAGAGAGAGAGAGAGAGAGAGAGAGAGAGAGAGAGAGAGTTAGATGAGAATGAATCATTAGGCTGGGTTTTTCAACATTCATGTTAGCCTTAAAATATTAAGCCGAACATGAAGTTCGTTCATTACGTGTATTAGTCTCGGTCGTTCAATCAGTTAACGTTGTAATAGAATAGTATAGGAAATCGGGCTCGTTAGTTAATCTAATGTTGTATATGTTTTGGGTTTAATCCCAAGCAAGTCCCGAGCCCAGTCCAAGTAATTTAACCCACACGTTTACTTAAACGTGACGGGGTATATAAATATATATCTTTTCCACTTGGAAAAGATATATAACTCTTTTCATTTCTAAGATATTCTTTCTAATAATATCTTTCTTTCTCTCTAACCTCTCTCTTGTTTCTCTCTCTAAAACCTTCATTTCTTCTTCTCTTTTCTTCTTCAATTCGTTATATGTTATGAAGTGATAATCAGGATCCTACAATTGAGTCCATTCATATCAAGTTTGATGAAATCAAAGAAATGATGTCTGATCACAACAGTTCAGACCTCGCACCACAACGACAAGAGATGTCTATTGAAAATGTCTCTTCAGGGTGAGGAGAGCGGAAAACTCTTCAGGGTAGTAGGGGCCTCGTTCTCAAGGAAAAAGGCGTCAGATTTTAGACAACTCTGGCCCCGTGCCCCAAGACAAAATGTAGTTCCTATAGCAGAAAAGACAGATTCTTCGACAAAACAAGGTTGGAATTTCTATTCAGTCCTTTAACTTGAAGAATATTACAAGCCAGCATGACGATCATGCTGAGACAACAACAATGATCAAGCACCTACGATGCAGTCATTTCAAGAAGATGAAATTTATCAATCCTTTTGTACTCGTGGGGGGTGGGGTTTACCAGCAAACAGTGATCCCTCCTCACGCAACATTGATAATACCCGATGTGCATTCATAATTCAAACCACCAAAGTCATGAAAACACCGTATGGACAAGAGGATCTTTCCTTAGAAAAGTTTCGTAGAAATCCAACCATTGCCAGTTCAAAACAACGACCGACTTGCCATAAATCTTGAAATGTGGTATGTTCGCGCTCCACGTGAGTATAGTCAAACCTAAGAACATTAAGATGCAATGGCTGATTCTGCATGATTGAAGCAATGCAGGAAAAACTTCATTCAGTTTGACATACTAAAGAGTCCTGGGAAACTTATCGACAAACCATTTTGCAAGATGATTATAAAGCTAAAATGGTTTTTGGAAAGAACAAAAAGGATGAAGATCAGACTGTAATTCCAACAAGCACTACGTGTAGCTAAAGTTATGCTCAGGCAAGCGGTTTTTGGTTTCGAAGAATCATTTGCAACAGTTGCTCGCTATTGGACGCAGTTTCGAATTTTCATTGCCCAATGCGAGCACCATAGTCCCTTTTCCAATCTATCCAGATGGACATAGAAAACGAATTTCTATAATGGTTCCACATGAAGGAGGAGGTTAATGTTGCTACCGGAAGGGTTCGTTGATCCAGATCATCCAGAAAAAGTATACCTTCTCAGGAAAGCTTTGTATGGATTAAAGCAAGCTCTAAGAGCCTGGTATGATGAACTTTCCAACTTCCTGATGTCCAAAGGCTTTACTAAAGGTACAATTGACCCAACTTTATCAAGAAAAATACGGGGAGGATAATTCTACTTGCAGATTTACGTTGATGACATAATATTTGGTCTTACCAACCTAAATCTTCAAAAAGATTTGAAAATTTAATGCATCTAGATTTGAAATGTCCTTATGGAGGGAGATGAAATTCTTTTTAGACCTCAGATCCACTCAGTCCCCAAAGGTAATTTTATCAATCAGGCCAAGTACCTTAGAAATTCTAAAAAACATAATATTGGATAATAGACACTCTATTGTACACCATTGGCATACTAAACCCAACTAGATTAGATTTGATGGAGAACCACGTAGACCAATCTGATTATCGTAGTAAACAATTGGGTCACATCAAACGTTACTTAACATCTAGTAGACCAACTTAGTGCAAGCAGTATTCTATTGTGCCCACATATCAAGCACCGAGCCAACACAAAAGTCACCACAAGGAGGTTAAAAAAATCATTTAAATACCTAAAGGGTACAATTAACGAGGGACTCAGTTATCCAAAGGATTCTGGCTTGACCAAACAGCATTTTCAGAACGCTGATACATTTTCCGGATGCATTGATACTACGAATATAAGGTGTACTATCTAGAGGGATACAGTTTCTTGGTGATAAGCTAGTAAGTTTGGAATGTCAAAGAAACAAAACTGCACTGCAATTCTTCAGCAGAGGCAGATTTACGTGGTGTTCACTGCAAGTTGTGCTCAAGTAATGTGGATGATGACACAACTTAAAGATCTGGCTTCAACTATAAAAAATAACCGTTGTAATTGCGACTCTTAGTCCAGACCATAGCAAATATCATTCAACCACCGTAAACATTCACGAACAAAGCACATCCATACCGGTATCATATCATAAAGGAACAAGTTGCAAATGGTATATATTGAATTATATTTTGTCAGAACTGCATACCAAATAGCTGAACATTTTTACGCAAAGCCCTTCCTGATGATCAGTTTAATATCTTGTTAGAAGGATTGTGTATGAGATTTTTGGACCTCAGCTATCGGCGGTTCTGACAAATGAGAACTGCATGATACATCATCAAACATCACCATGTAAATATTTTTAAGAAAAGCAAAAAACAAAAATATAAAACTTCAACAAGAAAATACAAAATCAGAAAATCAGAAAATTTCCAAAAAGATTCTTCTCGACATGTCTCTTGGAATCGATAACATTTACGTGCTTAGAAATGTCGATTAACATTGACACGGGTGTGATGTAATAAGTTCGAGCGAGCGATTGCAAATCAGTTTTCAAAACATGTCAATTTCTAATTTTCCCTAGATGGCTTATGTGCAAAATATTAGTACATAACCACAGACTTCAAATAAAAGGAAGGTTATAACTTATCCTCACAACGAGAAAATTAACGTTTCTCGGTCTTGAGCTGTTCTTACAAGACATTCAATGTTTTTAGCTCAAGAAAAAGGATAGTGTACGTATTAGTGCGCTTACCCTTACCGTTAGAAGAGAAGTCCTCTAACATTTGGTTTTTCAAAAAGTTGAACACGATTTTTTCAAGAATTTCTCGATGACAATTCATAATCTTTCAAAATTGTGTGTTCAACACTCCAACCCTCAAATGTATTCAAAAGACAAACATTTTTTTTTTCAATAGTCCCTATTTTGAGGGGAGTTTTTTTTTCGAAAAACAAAGTTTTAATGTTCTTGGATACATTAACATCGACAATTCTTATGTATTTAAAATATTATCAAAATGTTCCAAACCATTCATGCTGATAATATTTTCTCCCACAGAATTTTCAAGACATATTTTAATCACAGGGTATTTCAAAAACTAAGTGTTATATTTTATTTAAAATAAATGGGAGAAAATGTAATTAAAATATGATCTAATCGAACTCAATGTGCTGAAACAGTAAGAAAAGGTTCTATGGTTGATCTTATACCCAACAGCATCTTAAATTCACATGATTCCAGAAGTCATAAGGTGGTTAGGTTAGGAATCAATCTATGATCCAACAAGAACCGAAGATTCTACCCAAGGATAATTCAAAGTTTAGAAAATAGCAGTCCTTAGGTATGATTGGAGATGAACTATATGGAATAATGATGCCGACTAAGATTGAGCAACACTGGCACAATTACACAAGGTGTTAGTAATGACATCATGGTAAGCAAAGGAATGCGTTGAAGAATGAAAAAAAATGTATGGAAAAAGGTCTAAAGAAAGCAGCCCCCCACACACTAAGGAGAACAACCTGGGTCAATACAAGCTGTCCAGAATCATAAGTTTGATTGCTGACAATGAAAACGACAATCATGGACCCATGATCAATACAACAACCCTTCCCAACCATTCGATGTTCTCTTAAAAAGAAACTTGTCTCATTTGTGTCACTGAGATACACACGTAATCTAATTGACGATCGCATTCTGGAGATCGGTGATATTGAATAGTGGGCAATCTGCACCATCATTCGAGGTACTAAAACCAAAAACGCACAATCCGATCTAGAGCTAAGATAGATCGATCTAAATCCCGTCGAGGATGAACACATTCCAATTTAAAACACTTTTAAACAACAATCAAGTTCACAACATAACAAAGCCAACGCAATTTCCTGTGATATTTGCCAAACATCAGAGTGATACTTTTAGTATCACAATGAAGGATGGAAATCCTGCTTGATTCAACCTCAAACAAGCTCTCGGTAGGAGGTGACTTGCAGAATTCCATATTTGAATCAAACTTTGACAACTAATATCGATTTTGGTCCAGTAAATGAATTGATGGTTTGAGTGGAATTTTTGATATAAAGCTTAAACTCCCGATGTGTTTACAAAAACGCTTTTACAAGTATACTCCCGAATGATTTTTTAAAGCAATTTTCTCGATATCACTAACAGTAAACCTGCAGGTTAAAACAGTGTTACAGTAACCCATCAACCAAGAGTCGATTCATTACCACATATTCATGCTCATTTCTACAAAGACAAACTATCATGAAAGCTCAAGATTTAAAGACAAAGACTTTCGTAAACTCTGATTTGAAGCTTTCAAGATGATGCATAGTATGAGAACGTTGGTCAAAACACAAGATCGCAAGATGGAAAAGATGACAAAACAAACAAGGAATAAGATTTAAAGATCTCGAACTAAAAGACAAAGTCGAAAGACAATGACAAAGGCTCAATGTCAAGATCGCAAAGCATGAAGGAACAAGCATACAACGAAGACAAAAAGAAAGACCAAGAACACAAGAGCTTAACGACAAAAGCAATCTCATTGATCTCATGAAGGAGTGTCATAAATGACTCACTTCGGGGGGGAGATTGTTAGCCTCAAAATATTAAGCAAACAGAAGTTTCGTTTCATTATGTGTATTAGTACTCATCTGGTCGATTCAATCGTCAGTTAACATTGTAATAGAATAGTATAGGAAAATCGGCTCGTTAGTTAATCTAATATTGTATATGTTTCGGGTTTAATCCCAAGCAAGTCCCGAGCCCGGTCCAAGTTATTTAAAAAACCACACTTTTACATAAACTGACGGGGTTATATAAATAATTATCTTTCCACTTGGAAAAGATATCTAACTCTTTTCATTTCTAAGATATTCTTTCTAAAAATATCTTTCTTTCTCTCTAACCTCTCTCTTTGTTTCTCTCTCTAAAACCTTCCGATTTCTACTTCTTTTTGCTTCTTCGAATTCGATATAAAATGAATCATTAGGCTGGGTTTTTCAACATTCAGCATTCAATTCAAAATCAAAATTTGAAATGCAAAAACTTGAATTCAAGAATTTACATCCCGCCAAAGTGTTACAGCATACAAGATTGCCAAAGATATGTGAGTGCAAACCGTGTTTTTCAACATTGCCAAAGATAGGCTAGAGCATTAAATTTTCAACACTGCCTAAAATACATGGTTTTCAACTTTCAAGAATTTAGCCAATATGCTTTATAAGGAGTATACATTCGACACACTTCAAATTTTAGCTTTTCACAATTTCAATTCTATTTAAGACCTTCCATAAATAGATTCAACATTTCACTTTTCACTTTTTTCAACATTTCACTTTTCACTTTTTTCACTTTCAAGATTATAAAGGTTTTCCTTTATATATTAGTATAGATTAGAATGTTTAAAAAAAAGTAGTAATACTTCTTATTAGGTTTTTTAGAAGCTGGTAACGTTTTTTATATTGTTTGAATAAATAGAGGTGCTTATGCTAACTGATTATTTGTAGTGGATTTATGTTTATAAGCTTGTACTTGGGGTGAAGCAGGATACGAGTGGACGAATGGTGGTGGTAGGTTATAGGTTACGAGTCAGTTGGCCAATAGCGGTGGTGGGTTATGGGTTACGAGTGGTGGTGATGTGGGTTTGGTTGTGGCAGTCGATAGGGCGGTGGTGATGGTAGTGGCGGGTTGAGCATTAAGTGTGGTGAAGAGCATTTGTTAGCCATTTGAGTCTCACTGGGTGCCACTTCATTTCAACACAACACCTTAAAATACTTTCTCCTTCACAACACAACACAACTTAGCCATTTGAGCCCTACACACCCACAATTTTATTGTTTTTCCATTTTTCAAACAAACTAAATGCATTTCATCAAATAAAAATAAGAATTATATTTATAAAAAAAGTTATAAAATTAAATTAAAAAAATATATAATATGACTAAGAAAAAACAAAATAGCCCAATCCAAACCCACTACCTAACAACCCAATCCAAACACAAAATGTTTAAAAAAAAAGCAGTAATATTTATACACACACAACACACACTACTAACAGCCCAATCCAATCGTCTTCCTCACAGCAACATCAAACACACACCACACACACTATCAAACATAACTAAAAAATAACAAAAAAGGTTATATTTATACAAAGAATACTGGCCCGCAACTCCTTTGTTCGTTTCTTCATCGTCTAGACGGCGAGACCACAATCGACGAGCTCTCCTGGTGTGGTGGCGAGCACTCGACGACGCCGAATATGTTGCCACATCGGATTCGACGAGAAGACTCGCTGCCACACCCGATGCTCTTATGGGTGGTGGGTTTTAGAGAGAAAGAAAGACTTTTCTATTAGTGTGTGGACAAAGGGTAAAAAGATTATTATACCCTCATGTGCCAAGGGATTTAATGATGATATGCAAAGAAAGTCAGGGATAAGGATGGACAACGTGCAATATTTCAACCATAAAGATCAAACAAGCAAGAAAAAAAATAGAGACGAGAATAGGAATTTGTCCCAATCCACAAGGACGAATGGTGTAATTTACTCCTAAATTTTTTTAAGATTTATCTAATAATAATTTTAAGAGTAAAGTGTAAAATACATCATTGTGGTTTACTCATTTGAACACCATACATCCTTGTCAGATAAGTTGGTACATATACATCCCTCCGCTAGTTAAAGTCCGCCATCATACATTCATGAGAACGAACGGCGCAATTATTTCTCCGTTAAGTGCTACACGTGCTATTATTTCTTCCTTAAGTTGGCACATGTACAACCATATGTTACTAAAAATCAGCCACCATACATGCAATTAACATGTGTATTACTTAACGGATAAATAATTGTACTGTTCATTCTCAGAGATGTATGATAGCTGATTTTATGTCTCAACTTATCTGACAAGGATATACGATGTTCAAATGGACAAACCAGTAATATATTTTAGACTTTATTCTAATCTATATCTATACTATCTATAAAGCATTTTGACACAAAAACTTAAAAAATTAATGATGGAAACTATTTTAGGGAAACTTGAAATGGCTGTATTGAGTCATTAAAATGTAAAGGCTGACTTCTTTGTACACGGAATCTATTCATGGCAAGTCTTGAATGAGTAATGAATCTTACACGGTACTATTCTCTTCAAATCAATGCCGTGATTTTTGCATAACTTCATCATCTGCTTAAAGGTAAAAACTCAAACTCTTACTTTTTTTAAATTTATTCTTCAAATTGAAAAGGTTATGTCCGGCTATTCAACATATCTTGCAGCATTCAAATTTACAGGTATGTATCTCTTGATCTCTTAATTTTTTTATTTGAGGTATGTGTATTGTTGTCGTTTTGACAAAGGCATATGCAATGATCTGAGAATAAAAAGTTAGGGTATCGTTTTGTTTTTGGATGATTTCAGCCGTGAAATCTCGTCCTTTTGAACACTGTGTCATTCAGATTTAGGGTTTCGTTGTTGCAACTCACTAATGCTGTTGCGGATCGGTGTTCGAAAATTGTTGCTTATAGGGGTTACTGATAGGGTTATGATGGGCTTATGGTGGGTTGCGAACGAAGGTTGTGTTGTGTTAGTTTTCCTATAAATATTAGGTATTTTCTTTGTATCAGGATATCTTTGATTTTAATAATAAAAGCTTTTTCTTTATTCTTGACGTATTTTGCTAATATTCTCTTAATAATCGGTATTCGTTTGAATCAACGGTTGTTGGAGTTTGCCTGATTATCGGTATTCTTTGAATCAACGATAGTTGGAAGATTGTTTCTGGTATTCATTAGAATCAACAGATTCAATTTGTTTCTGGTATTCATTAGAATCAACAAATTAAATTTGTTTCTGGTATTCATTTGAATCAACAGATTCAATTTGTTATTTTTTTAACTACATCAGTTATTGCATAGGTCGACTAAGATTTGCGAACCTATAATATGATGTTTTGTTAATCATTAGTAAAGTACTATAGATCGTCGCGAAGAAGATTTGTAGATCGTCATCTAAGAGTGTTGTGCACTTTCAACAAAAGCAACGTGGATCGTAGCTGGAGGGCTTCCTACTTTGTCTCGTCTAAACAATTAGTTTGAAGATCATCTTGTTTCAAAGTTGTTCGTCGATTCAGTGGTCAAGCTCATTTTGTCATCTCTAAGCACATCAAAATTTTCATGAGTTAATACCCTTAACAAAAGTAAGAAAAGAAACTCATACTAATGACGAGTTACATACATACCTTTTGAGACATCACATCTGTCACTTTGTACGAGCCATGAACATGGAGAGTAACCACGCGAATAAGTCTGCACTCTATTGAAGTTTTATGTTTCTCTTAACGTGGGACAATTTTGGAGATGAAGCGATCGTCATGAGAAAAATGCCTTCGTCTTGTAAGTTCTTGCTTAAATTTCGCGGTCGAAATTTTTAAAGAGGGTAGATTTATAACAACCAAGAAATTTAAATATTTAGTAAAATATACGCCTCCGTTTAGATATATATAAAAAAATAATAGAACATTCTCATTTTTTCATTAGTTGTTACGTACTATTTTGCGATTTGATCTTAATTTCGGGGACGAAATTATTATTTTTAAGGGTGGTAGAATTATAATACCCTAAAAATAATTTAGGCATAATAGTAGTAATATTAATAAGTATTTTAATGATACAAATAAATAATTAACATGTATGTTTTATGTTTGATGTTTTTACTAAGCCATTTATAGTAAACACGTATGTTTTAATAATGATTGATAACTAATTTAAAAATTCATATTCATCGGTATATAGTCTATAATTAGTCTATGAGAATTATTTAGTCAATACCATCCATTTCAATATCCATTTTTCTTGATAAGTTGCTACACATTTCTATCTACCTATATATGGGGCAAGTGATGAAATATTTCATGATGACTAGATATGGTGACATGACAACTTAATGCTGACTGGAAATGATGACTCAAGGGGTATTTTTGGCATAAAAAACTGACTGTACATTCATAGTGCAAAACATGGGGCTATTTAAGTCATTGTGTATTCTCCTAATAAATCTGCTACTTTATCTCCCATATTCAATCTTCGGTTTATATTAGCATCGTATCTCTCCCTTTTCAAATCAAAATTATCATCACCAAGTCAACAACTTATCTTCATTATTTGATGAATCATTTTCATTCTAAAATTTAAAACAATCAAATCATGGATCAATTAAAATCCCCAATCTTATCCCAAATAATACTTATGCATCACTGATTTCAATGTGATCTAATTCTTATGCAGTTCATAAATAATGGTTTTTCATGTAAGTTGACATAAGTTTGCTTTTTAAACACATATCAGACATCAGATTCCTTGAAGGTTGGAGGCTCACTACCTACGGCGAGTATAAAACAGGCTCCTTGTGGACATAATTGGATTTTAGGGATACTTGGTAAGCAAATCACAAAAATCAATATTTTTATTTAACATATATGTTTTTGAGGTGTAATTCGTTTTTATTATCCATAAGTTTCTGATTAGTTTTCTAATTTTACTTATATTTTGTGCTTTGGCTACAGAAAAGGACTAAAGACAACATAATGTATAGGTTTAGAGGACGATGTGCTGGAGTTATGAAGGGTAAATATATTTTCTTTGATTATGATCATAATTATCATTACTTGAAAACTAATTGATTGTGATTCTTAATGGTAAGCGAATATAGATCCCATGAATTACAACAACATTAGTTTGCCTGTTAGTAGTTTTTAGAAGAATCATGGGCATCGTATTATAGAACTACTAGCTCATAAACAAACCGGTGAAGAAAGATATAATAGTGTAAGTCTCCCTTAATCTTTAGCTTCGTTATGTCATTCTTAATACTACTAATATTCTTATCTAGGGTTGATTAGCTCATTTTTACATTGACACTAAAACATCTAAGAAATCGTTTTTGTATTTTCATTTTGCAACTAGGGAAGGGAAGTCACGAGATTTTAGTTATTCGAGTAAACCAATCATGCTTAATAATACTATACTATTTTTTTCATATATAAACACGCAATATTGTGTTGTTCTTTTATTCTGATATGGGATTAATAATGAAGCTGCGTTGAGTTGTTATCGAGCTAAGTGTGGATGGAAAGGGAAAAAAAAATACAAAAACAATTCTTTAGATGTGCGTATTAAGGGGTTCATGGTTTTCTTTGACTTCCTTTTCATTATATTCTTTTTCCAAGAAAACATAGAAAATTGTAACTATGACTCTCTTAGCAAGTTTCAGTCATCTTTAACTTTAGGAGCTAAACATTTGAGTATTACATTTCATCTAATCTTTTGTTGGATTACATAGAAAGAAAACCATGTCTCTTATGGATTTATAAATGAGTGGTGGGAAGTGAATTTACCTGCTGAAGAGGTACATCTAGAGCTTCTCGAACCTACACTCAGGATTAAGTTGCTAGAGGTGGTATGACAAAAAAGGACTAGCTAGCTTTAGTTTCTTTTCATGACTTTTGTCTGTCACCTTCTGTTTTGGGCCTCGATTTGGATTCAACAAAGCTGATAGGTATATACTTCTGATAATCTTTTTTGTGCATTTTATAAGCTTTTGAGTTACCAACTTAGTTCATTATTGTACAAACAATGGCTTTTTCAAATCTCATTTTTGTTTTATATAGTGCGAAGGAATATCATTTTACATGATATGTAAGTTAACATTTGGTTATCATCTCCATTTGATAGATAACTATAAGGTATTTTGATGAAAAGTAACTTTGTATATTTCTTCTCGACTTCATTTGATAAATTTTCTTTTGATATGGGATTAATTTGCTAATATTGGACACAGGAAACGTTTGTTTAACATGATAATGATCTCCCGAAAATTTCCCAAGTTGTGTCATGGGCGGCTGAGAAGGAAGTGAAAGAGAAGTCAACCGTGTCAAACCATAGCAACAGTAAGTCAAAGTAAAAGTCGAAGGATAAGCATGCAATGTTTCGAACCTTCTACAAGTGGTTGAAACCATGTGGCAAAGGTTGTTTGGATGCCGACAAACAAGGTGATGTTTAGAGTTTAAACTGTTTTCATTGTTTGTCATTGGACTAGATTATTTGATGTGCTTATCAAGTGCTTAATAGCTTAGTGGAGGATATATAATTGGTTTTTATGCAAAAGTCATAAGCTATTCTTATGAGCCTAACCAAACACCCCCTTAGTTTTTAGAATAAGCTGATAAACAAATCCAAAGACTGTCTTTTGCGCGTTGTGTTTTGATATAACATAAGCTGATAATTTGTTATTGTGAATAAGGATATAATGTTCTTTCCTAACAACTCCTAATAAGTTGATAGTTTGAGATAGTGGAAAGCGATATTTCACATGTTATATCACATATATTTGTATATGTTGTCCATTCTTTAAAGAAATAATTTCAAGAAACTAGCCCGCCCATTCGGGCGGGATATGAAACTAGTTAGTTTTATATAAGCGATACGCAAGGACTAGAAATGTCAAGTTAGGATAGTTAAGTGTGTCTAGGCATATATATACCCTCTATACTTCTATTGAGGGGTGAGAAAATCATTTGTATCATAAAGAGTATGTGTTTCTCTCTCTAGAAAACACGCACATCTTTTCCTCTCTACCTTTTCTCTCTAATCTAATAAATATGGCTTTCTATTTATTCTTTCTTCCTCGACCTCTGGATCTTTTCTAGTTAGTGAATCTTTAATGTTAACAATTGGTATCAAGAGCTAACCAGGGGTGTTTTGTATTGTGTTTTTATGGCTTAAAAGTTTTTTGTGTCGTGTAAAAGGGGTGTTTGGATCAGTTACATAGTGTGAAAAACATCAAACAAAAATCAATTTTTAAGTTTTGTTTTCATTAAAGTTTGTTACTTTCTTGTTTATAAATGTGTTAAAAACATTTCTAATTCAAAAAGTTTCAAACTTTACATGTTTTAAGTTTTTTTGGTGTCGTTTGGTTGAAGACAAAATTTGAGGAAAATAGAAGACAATGAAGTCATTTGAAGAATTAGGCGAAGAATATTAAATCGGTTATTACATCCAAATAGAGGAAAAGAAGTAACGACCGAATGTGTTTAAACTTTGACCGAACCATCCGTTGATAGAGTTAGCACTTGTGAAGAAAAGACCCAGCCAACAAAGTCTTAAATTGCTGAAAAGAAGAAAACTAACACCAACTGGCCTCTAGCACAGTTGGTTAACAAGGTTGTATTAAGAATTAAAGCTCCAGTTCACGAGTTTGAGTCCTCCAACCAACCCTGTGAAGAATTATATTTTTAGAATAAGTAGGTTCATAACCGACCCTGCAGCCTACCGATCCTCCACTAGCCGAACCACCACCAGCTGATCCTCCACAACCGAACCTCCACCAGCCGAACCACCACCAGCCGATCCTCCACCAGCCGATCTTCCACAATCGAACCTCTACTAACTGATCCTCCACCCAACCGAACCAAGAAATTTCACAATTAGTCCCTCCAACTGATAGAATTTTCAAAGTTCATCCTTGGTTCTTTAAAAGGACTTAATGTGTGTTATATTCTTCCAAACTTTAACTCTACAAAGTTAGTACATCGTTAGTCCTTGTTAACCAAAACACTCACAAAACCAATAAAATTTACAACTTTCATCCCTAAAACGTCAAATATCTTACAAAGTTTTTATCTTTACCACGATTTCAAACAACAACATAACAAACACAATACATCACACAAAAACGATCATATATAAGATTCACTCAAATGTCAAATGGCTAGTATTGGTATTTAACGAAAGATGACTACGGGGTTTTTGTACGGTATTACTAATTTAAGATAGAAGTGGGATTTCACGAATGAGTGTACTTATTTATCTTTAAGTCAGAGTTGGTTAGATGCATGACTTTCAAACTTGCTTGAGCGTTAAGGTTAAAGATTAAGACTTGATCTATCTAGTTATACCTAATGTAAAGAGTTACGTTTTAGTGCTCACAGTGTATAGCTATCACTTAAAGGAGTTACGTTGTAGTGCTTAGTGTCACACGCAGATGCAGATGTAGATAGTCTCAAGAGGTGTTGTACTTTTTATATACCTTTGATGTTTGGTATATGGTACTTAGAGATTTGCCTCTGCAACGTTCTTCAATCAACAATAGTGCAAGATTAAGTCACAAATTTGGGGGATTGTACTTCAGTTTCAAGTTCATTATATCGGGTTGTCTCCATCAGTGGTCATCAGTAATAGCCAACAGAATACGAGGTTGGTAAGTTAGCCAAAGAGTTTAAAGAGTAGAGATTTGATCAGCAATCAATTCTCATGGGATATTATTGGGTTTTAGAACGTCAATGGTACTTCCCAGTCTAAGCAAAATTTTCAAACTTCTTCAACGATGTTCATAACTTTTCAAGATTTTTCCTTAAGACAAAAACTTCTCGAGTATATAAGCATACACGTTAATGATGTTTCTGAGAGTTCGTAACCATCATGGGGGAAGAACGTGTACTTTGAAGTGATCAGTTCAACTTCCAAGGGGAAGTAGTGTACCTTGGTTTCTACTTCACTTAGTATGGTCTGTGTGAAGTATGCTGCAAGCGTGAGAAAATTATTGCTGATTTCTTGCATGTTCCCCCGAACAGAAATTCACCAAAACAAAATGTTATAAAATAGTATAGAGGCAGTATTATTTTGTGTGGTTGAATTATTCTTCTACTTCCTCTATGCACTTTAAATGTCAAAGTTAGAAGACGTTCGAGCTACATCAAAGTTTCAGAATCTGCTTAAGATACGGATATCGATTTGGGGGGAAGCTGATTTAAAAACTTCGCCAAAAAGGAGTCTATGAAGAAAGCTTTTCAAGACATGTTGCATGAATTTAGGGGAAGTTAATCCAACTCATTCATATTTCAGTGGTTCCTGAACAAGAAAGAAGAAGAGGATTCATGTTGGGGTACAAGTTATGAAGACTAGAAGACAAAGACGTCATCCTCAACATTGGAAACACCATAGAAGACTTTATTTTGTTATATTTGTACTTGTTAGGAACATTGTAAGTATTTTAGTATGTCTACATATTGGGGAAAGATTGTCAACCTTAAAATATGAAGACTTATATGGAATTACATTAGTTTTATATAAGCCGGATATGCAAGGACTAGAAATGTCAAGTTAGGATAGTTAAGTGTGTCTAGGCCTATATATACCCCTCCATACTTCCATGACGGGGTGAGGAAATCATTTGTATCATAAATGTCACACCCCGCCAAGGCGGAATCGCAAGGCATGATCAATAGGCATCATCACAACACAAGGCGTCAAAATAGAGAAAACTAAAAATAACATTCATTAAACTTCAAGATCCAAAGCGTGTTATGACAACGCCCAAAACAAAAATCCAACATATAATACATGAAGAACAGAACATGACAAATTCAAATGAAAACTAAAACAGATAAATCATAGACTCCGCATGCAAGCCTATGGTCCAGCTAACTCGTCTTCCTAACTCTTTACACGTTTTGCTCACCCAAAAATGATGCTAAAACCGTCAACATAATTGTTGGTGAGAGTTACAGGTTTAAGACTCACTTATGACACCGCGATCAACTAAAACAACATTTACGAACATATATGCTTGGCTATTCCAACACAAAATAAATTCACATATATCTAGGGTGGATCGTACCCCTCCGTCCCACAATATCTCCGCGCAAGACTGACCCACTTGACTAGCTAAGTCCGTTCGGGTCTCACATAAGGTCATGTCATCCTCACATACACATGCCTTACCACAATTCATATCACATAGCAATAGCACATAACAATAGCATATATCAATCATATAGTTTGACATTTAAAAACACATATCACGGTTCATAATTCAAAAACAGTTTTGTATCATTTTCATCCCAAAATATAAGTAAAAAGTACTCTACAATCTATAAAATACTAAACTAATATATATAATATGAATTACATATACATAGTACGTACACAGAATATTACGTACACGACATTTGAAACTACGCAAAGCTTTCAAATGATTTCATTTCCACAAGTACCATGATTCATCACTCATGTACGTCCATCTCATACACATATAAAACACATAAAACATACAATGACACATATAAACTGAATTATACAGGCTTTAACCAACCTGCTAAAATCTCATTTGTCACAGTACCGGATCTGCTTCAAAGAAACTCAATCTTAGTTTCAATGAATCATCTAGATCAGTTTAATAGAAACTCAATCTTAGTTTCAAAATAAACTGATCTGAACAACTGCTTTTAAAAATCGTTATAGATCTGTAATTCCAAATCTGTAAATTAAAATTCTGTTAATTAAAACCGATTTCCAAAAAAAAACTCAAACCTAGTTTCGATAGAAAACAGTTTATAAATATGAAATCTGTTAATAATAATTAATTCGATTTAAAAAAATTGTTTTTAATTCTGTTACACAAAATCTGTTTTATGATTGTAGGGAAACATGTACACTTTTATTAAAATAAAAATCAAATTATAATTACTAATAATTAACAAGAATTAAATAACAGTAAATAAACAGACAGAATGTGGTAGAAGCAGAAGACAGACACTATGAACGATAAATAAAAAAAGCAGTAAAAGGTCGTGGAACGAGGCACGTTTCCCTTAAAACAGATTCGCCGTCTGTCTCCCAGTGTACAACGTTCAAAGCCGTTGTACAACCGGACCTGACAAACTTTCCTGAAATATCACAAAAAATTTTGCGTGTTTCTGATCGAAGGATGCTGGAATATGGTAGCATGAGAACTCCATCTTTTTGAATGTGTTAAACTGAATGAATTCGGGTTCAATTTATAGCCAATTCATGTCTTGGTCACCAAGACAGAATATTTGCTCCAAAATTAAACTGACATGCAAATCTTTTATTCCTAAAACATGATTTGCATATAATATATACACATACAATATTCTGTTAAGACTTCTTCATAAAGTCTAAATCTATTCCTAAAATAGATATACACATAATATTCTAGAAAAAGAATCCCAGATTTTGTGTTTCTCATGCCTCACTTTGAGACACAGTATCTCATTTATATTAACTCCATTTTAGACATACTTTAGCTCGTTGCGAAGCTCTCTTCAAGGAGAACGTAAAAAGACAAGCTAATATAAATATATAACATATACATATATTAAATAATGTCCAAAGTTTGCACAAACACATTTTGCCAAACTATTTTTCCAGGAGCCTATCATGTATTATAAGAGGGAACGGTATGATGGCGAGCCACCTCGCCGTTTCTTACGTAGCAGCTCGCCATGGCTCGCCACCACATCATGCCATTTCGCCACAGCTCGCCGTTGGGTTTTTTTTGTGTTTCGCCGTTTAACTGGGCAAGAAAACGACAAAAGGTTTTTTTTATCTTTTTTCTTTTTATATAAATGTGTGTGTGTTTGTGTGTGATGGTTTATAAAGGTGGTGTTTTCTTTTCTTTTTCGTTAGGAACTAACCGTTGCAGGTTTTTACCATGAAGAAGAAGAGGTAGGCGTATATATTAGTAGTAGGTTAAATTTGGGATAAAGGTGTAATGGGCTGAATTTTTTATTTGCTTGTGCCCTTATCTGAATTTCATAGACAGATTAATATGTATATATATTTTTTGTTTTTTCGGATTTTTTATATAGTTTTGTATTTTTTTGTTAAATATGTTATTTGTATTTTTGTGTAATAAATAAATTTAATTTGTGTGAAATATGGAAGAAAAAAAATTGTGGGTGAGTGGAGCCCAAATGAGGAGGTTGATGGTATTTTATAAGGTTGGTCACTATGGGAAGAGGTCGCGACCTGCATTTTACACTGCCGCATCAGCTTTCTCTCTCCGGTGACTTACATGCGACCTTTTGCCACTATAAGGCGACCTTCATTTTTTTCATTTTCAATTTTTTTTACAACATATTTAAATTTCATTAAAATTAAAAAACATTACATAAAAATAATAAAAAAACATTACATAAATAATTCAAATAACATTAAAACATTACAATAAAACAACATAATAGTTCCTAGATTATTTAAAAACGATACATAGCTGAAATTAATCTGATTCGTATTCTGAATCTCATTTCACCCCAAATTCCAACCTGAATAACTCATATTCAGCTTGTTCTTTCTTCATTCTCTCATCCCACTCTTTTTCAGCCTTTGCTTCTTCTTCTAACGTTTCTCTTAATGCCTCTTCATCAAGACGTAGTTGTTGTTCCTGTTGCAGTAGTTGTTGGTGCTCTTTCTCAGTGAAATATTCATCACATATCTCATGTTCATATCGTTGGAAATGAAGAAATGGGAGACATGGGTTGGTGCGTATGTTGTTGTGATGACGAACCACCTGTAGAAAATGAAAAAATGGGAGGCATGAGTGGTTTCTCGGGTGTCGGGGGATTGTTTTGGGTCGTTTTCTTATCCATGGTTGTTGGATTTATGGTTTGAATACAGTATTTAAGAAGTTGTGGTAGAAAATGTGAGAAAAAATGAATGATGAGAAAGGTTATTTATAATAAAAGGAAACTAGCTGTTGGAATAGTAGTCGTTGAAATTTAAAATTTGAATACTGAATTGAAAATAATAATGCTGAATTAACAAACATTACATATTAAAAACATTACATACTAATAAAAAAACATTATCATTATACATAATTATTCAAATACATAAAAAAAACATTACATAATAAATAAAATATATTAGAAACTTAAACTAAACTTAAATATTACGTCGTTGGTATGTTGGCACTTCAATTTATGTCCAAGCAGCATGATTTTTCAAAATTCTCCAACAAGCCTCCATTGTGAAGGGATGTTCGTACCCAGTTTGAAATTCGGCTAACGCATTCTAAAACAAAACGAGGTCAGAAGACCCGTTCTTGTCCATCCGTTGGACACTATCGTAAAGGACATTAAACACAACAACTTTGGGACGAATCAAAATTTTCTATTTGACGACGACGGTATCGTATCCTCGAATAGTCCCCCTCATTTCTTTCTGAAAGTTAGCAAAAACCTCCAACCAAAACCCTTTTTTCATGTCTCTTGTGTCGTAGTTCTCCATCGCCTCACACCAAGCTTTACACAACGCGATATCTTCCATTATTGTCCATGGTTCATACGTCTTTGCCTTTCCACGGCGGTTTGAAGTGGAAGCCATTGTGTGCATAGAAATGAGAAGTATAGATAAGTGGTTTGAATTTGTATATATAAAATGGTGTAATAAGTTGGGTATTTATAGTGTTAAAATTTTAAATTATAAAATTAAAAAAGTTTTTTTTTTATTAAAATAAAAAAATAGACGTTTTTTTGGCTTTTTCTTTGCCTCAACAACGGTCGAGTGGCGATCTATTCACCAAAAATTCATCACCGACCGACTGACTCACTCACTAGGGAGCCGACCGACTCGGTCGACCTCCCATAGTGAGCAGCCTAAGTGAATGAGTATTTTGAAAAGGGAGTGTTAAGATGACGTGACACCCGGTGAGATTAAAATGAGAAGGTTTGGCATGTCACCATACCTATCCCTCTAAATCTGATAAACCCAACAATGTTACTTTTTTTTATTCCCACGTCTGGACGAATGAACTTTTATATTGTTATTTGAGTGAAAAAAAATAAGTTAGGGTGCGTTTGGTTTATAAAGGGGGTTGGATTTAAATTTGAATTTTGTTTTGAGAGAGAAAATAAATTTATTTAATATATTTTGTAATAAAATAATAATTAAAAATATTATTTTTAAATAAAAAAATGATACATAGATACTTAGAAAGAAGAAAGAAAAATGAAAAAAACACATGACCTCACAACTTTTCTCAAAACCTGGCTCCTCCGTCCTCTTTTATAAAACCAACGCACTCTTGGTTTGAAAAAATATATGAGTCGTATAAAGTGAAAACTTGCTTGAGTTATGAAAGAGGAGTAATTTGATGTGTGAGTTGATGTAACGATGAAGTGACACATTAATTTGAGTCAGTCGGTGCCATGATACCTAAAGCTCTAATGCAGATAACTATAATTTTTAGTCGGCTCGTTCAAATGTTTATTTCTTTTTTCTATGTTTTTGAACTTATTCAAATGTTTATTTCAATATTGCCAATTTGCCATCAACAAATTTGAAGATCTTGGAACAATTTTGTATTCAGATATCTGTGTGTATAATTAATTCAATAATGAACATAGAAACGCTGCATGCACGTACGGTATTAAGAAAATCCAAACAAATGTGTAAAATCAAGAAAGAAACCAGTTACACAAGAAAACACTTGCAAGATAGTAAAACTTCAATTTATAGCCAAAAAAATATTAGCTGAGGCGAGTTTACAAATTATAATGCCTCTACATCCTTCAAATCACA
Organism: Tanacetum coccineum; assembly: GCA_026074375.1. Lineage (NCBI taxonomy): Eukaryota > Viridiplantae > Streptophyta > Magnoliopsida > Asterales > Asteraceae > Tanacetum > Tanacetum coccineum. The sequence continues at coordinate 30,245 of BQNB010025495.1, read as the reverse complement.
TTCATCATCATTCACAAGTTGACATACCATTCTCATCAAAATAAAAATTCTACATTCCAAAACATGATAAGACTTGATATATTTACTTCAACTTAAACCAACAAATCAACGCCTTTCGACTTGAAAAACACTTGAATATAATGTGAATGAACAAACGCTCCTTTGGCATATATGAAAGAAGAAAGATGCAATCCCGACTTTGGTAAACAAGACACGGATGACCCAAACTGATGCATGACTCAAAATTGCTCCTCCAAATGAGAGAATTTGAAATAAAAGATAGAAATGAATGAAGTAAAAAAGAAAAAAAAATATATGAATGATGACTGTAACCTCTCCTAGAAAAGTAAAATGTATGCAAGCCCAGACCTGACCTGAGTATATAGCAGAACAGAGGAAATACCAGTGTCCCAGCTGTCACAATCAAGACAGTTTACTTGGACTGACGCAAAGACTCAAAATGATCGAATTGTGATACCTTGATCAAACTGCTTGCTGCCTCTCCCTCACAAAACCACAATGTCACTTTTGCCCCCAGAGACAGAAGAGCAGAGCTCCTGAAATCCCCATGTTGACGACCCGACACGACAGACGGACTCAGACTCGACTGACCGATATGCATGCAGGGACTTGTAAATTAAAAGTATGTACCAAAAGGAGGCTCAAACAGATATAGCGCGGCTGATGGCCAACTTCGCCCACTCGGCAGATTCCTTAATCAAATGATCATCTGAGGACAAACATTCGTTCAAAAAGTCCTTGCTTGAAAGTGATTGCTGAATCAATGAACCGGCATTACTTCCAAGAGTATCAGCTAGATCACCAAGGACACCAATGGCAGTTTTCATCACCACATCGTCCCTGAAAGTATAAACGCAGGAATCAAGTCAGAAACCAAATAATCTATGGTGGCAATTTCATACACTCACTTACTACTGGATCTGTGGCTAATGTTTTACTCTAACAGGTCAAAGTAGAAAACAAGTGGAATGTCACAAAAATGTACTTTTAATGCATAAAACCTAATCGTCGTATTCAAATAACTATATTGTTAAATATGAAACTAGAACACTAGTATAATAAGATTAGTATTGTAGACAAAAATGTCACCCGTATCGATTAAAACCCATATTTGCATTTATAAATAAGCGAAAATGATAGATGAGGTATAAAAAGTGAAGGCGAATACTTACATGTCTTTCTCCATATAAATGAGATCAAGGAACTGGACAATGTGTGGGGCGTACGGAATTAACAGCTGAGTCTTAGGGGAGCTCTTAAAACCCTGGAAAATCCCTGAATATGCCTCCAATATACCATTTCTCAGAAGATTTGTGTAGTCTATCATTTCATCATCAGCCCCTGATGTATGAGAGGATAATTCTGCTGCACTCTGGAGCATCGGCATAGCATACATCAAGTATTTCTCAAAATTCTCTCCAATTGCCAGTGCAATATCACCAAAGCATGAAAAAATTGGTGGTTTCACTGAACGGTGCAACTGGTTGCTTGACAGGTCTTTAAGAAGCTGGGTCATGATCCCATCACACCATGGCAACACCTTATCTTCTATGGCCCTGCATATATCACCCACCACACCTACAGTCACAGCACACACTTGGTACTCTTCAAAATTCTGAAGACCCATTTCCAGATACTTGTAAAACTCGGGCATATACTTTGCAAAGTCAGGACCCGTTGAATAGGCAAGGGCTCCAATAGCAAGCATTGCCTCCTCATGAACAGTTGCATTTCGACAAGCAAAAACCCTAAGGAAAAGACCCATGATTTGATCCGCATACTGCATAAAGGCATACTTAGTTTGATCTGATGATCCTAACTTCTGAATGATGACCTGTAAGCAGCCACATAGAAGTCCTTGCAACTCATTCTGCTTTTGTCGCTCATCAGAAGAAAGCTTTTGTTCTTCAAGAGTCTTGTGGAGTTCCATCATGATGACAGGAACAAGCTGCAAAACCATGGCAGCTGTTTCATCTGTGGAACACCTGACAACTTCATTTAAGGTCTCATACGCAGCGGTCCTCAGTCGAGACTCTCCAGCATCTTCTCTGTGAGTAACTGTCAGCAGAGACTGCACGATTTCTTGGAAATAGGGAGTCAATGGAGACGATTGAACAATATCCTCAAAACCTTGGGCAAGAAAATAGAGAGCCCCACATGCTTTTTCAGCAACATTTGGAGCATCTTTCATGCTTTGCAGAAGAACCGTAATGATCTGTTGGCAGTTAGTTGGGGTAACGACAGCTGTCTCCATGGTGGAACCATGAAGAAACTCAAATATTCTTCCAAGGGTCCAAGCTGTGGTGTCTTTAACATGGCTGTTAGGGTCAGTAGTTAAAGCTGTTAGCATGAAACTGAGAGCAACATTAACCAGTGGAACCAACTTATTAGGTGATGGCCCCTCCAAGATTGAGCCAAATGCATATGTAGCCCCTTCTCTTTGCCTCCAATCAGGTTTTGATATATTCTCTTCAATAAATGGCATCACGAGAGGAACAATATCATCTCCAACCGTTCGTGCAACCAAACCGAGACATGTACCCCCAGCCATTGCAAGATTCCAAGCACCTTCATCTTGATCTTGATCTTCCTCTTGCTTCAACAAAGTCTCTAACAGCATTGGCACAAGTGCAGGCAAAGCTTGCTTGATAAAATAAAAGCAAGGAACTTCAGAATCAGCAGTAAAGTCACCTCCGTAGTCTTCCAAAATATCTATTTCCTCGTCACAAATTGAGCTCCAGAATTCTATAGCTTGTAGAGCAACAGGCTCCTCATCTTCTTTCACTGCCTTGGCCGTAATAT